>CAUYSK010028501.1:0-50300 GCA_963575035.1 Avahi laniger | reverse complement strand
CATTCACTGGACCCCATTTATTTCCTGTGCCCCATTAAGATAAGGGTTTCAGCTGGGTTCTGGAATTTCTCCCTCAGACAGCAACCCAATCATTGCCTTTAGTGCTCTTTTTCCTGTCCCATGCTCCCCACCCCTATAGAGTTTACCAGTCAGATTCGCTGTGCCAGGTCTCTTGATCAAAACAGGGAAATCAAATATTGAGAGGTAAAGAAAAGGATCTGACAGGAAATATCCATCCATTCTACCCTTTTTTATTTTGACTTCTGAACAGGTCAACCTATATCCATTGAGTATTCCAGTAGATACTTTGGGTGTTGAAAGACAAGAAAAATGGGAGCAATTAGAATAAAGTGGCTTAGAACATAGGCTCTGAAGCCAGGTTTAGGTTTAAATCCTAGATTCTCCAACCCAGAGATTCTCATGTTTCCCCTCGACCTGCTTCCTCCAAACCAAGAAGGATGGCTCGCTACACCACTGCTCAGGACCTGCTATTTCTGAGAATGTGGCATATCCCTAAGGGTAAAAATATACATTGAGAACTGCTGAGATGATTCGTGTAAAGGGCCCAGTACATGCCTGGCACATTATAAGCATAAATAAATGGTTGTTTTTGGTAACTGAAATATAAATAGAAAATGTGTGATTTTGGTAGCTGCTCTCGATTTACTGGCTAGCATAATGAGTGTCATGTATATCTTACACTAACTACACACATTTAAGACATACGTTTTATTAGTTACACACATTTAAGACTCATATCTTCATCTCTATGCAAAAACACTTTACTAAAATACCAGCTAATGATTTCTTATTTCTAAAACTGTTTCAAATCTAATACATCTCAAAAAGTTGCTTTTCCTTCATTTTTTATTCTGAATTCCACCAAGCTACTAATTTTCAATATGAAGTTGCCATAATTAAACTTTTTCTTAAAGAAGAAATAAACTTCTTTAGTCATGAGACCAAAGTTCAGCCCACATCAGAGGCAGTTATTGTGAGTTCCTCCCTAAAATATTCAAACTGAGCATATGTGGAATTCAAATTGGTTTCACTCAAAAATGAAATCCTTGTAGGATCGTAGACTGTAAACACAAGAAATATACCCCTGCTATTTTATGCCTCCCCCACAAATTGTTTCCATCCATGTCTCAAGTGCCAGTCTGTTTTCATGAATTTTAATTATAACTGGCACCAGATCGTTGCTGGGGATAAGGGTCGGACTGGGAGAGTGGACGGGATTTTGACGTCTGACGAACCCCAGATAAGACATGAGGTTTGCATCTGGGACTGGCTTCCTGAATGCAGGAGAAAGCTGGTGAGAGACCACACTTTCTGGTCAGTCTAGTAGCAAACATCAACCTCTGAAGTTTTCTCCCTGGAAAAACACAAAAGGCAGAACTTCTGCAGTTAGGCTAAAATTGACAGAGGAAAAGAGAACTACCGGAAATGCGGACGTGATTTAAAGAAGAAATCCTGTGATCTAATGAAGAAGAATTAAAGAGAGCTTCGACTAATGTCAGCGGTACTGTTGGAGACCATGGTTGTTCCCAGACAGGAAAAATTTTGAAGAGACATGACCATGGAGATGTGAAATTATATATCTGTATTGGCTAGAAAAGAAATAGAGGCGGCATCTCATTTAGCACAACTTGTGATATAAAAGTGGGCTCTTTGTATCTCAACAGATACCAAATAAATTTAAGTGATTGGAACCAAATTTTTTACTAAGGGAAGTGATTTATTGCTTTGACATAAAGCAAACAAAGTCAATATCTTCAAAACCAATCTTCTCTTGACACTAGGAAAATTGTGCCATCTCCAAATATACCCAACATCTGCAAAGTACACCCATTATAAGTAAAATTCAGTGATCTCTATAATCATACAGTAATTTCCCCAGAAAAAAAACAAACAGACAGTATCAGGGGTGTCAGTACTTTACAAAGCAAATTTAATCAGTAACTGCTCTAGTATTTAAACAGCCAGAAATAAGAATAGACAACATTAATGTGGAAAATGTAAAATATGCAAGCATGTATATGCCACTATGAAATAATACTTATACAGAGGAGCATGCAAAGGAGTTATTGTGATTTGTGTCACTCTACCCAAGCCTTCAGTTGGTCAAGGGAAGTTTAGTCAAAAGAAAGATCAGGCAGCAATAAATCCAAGATATCGCCACAGAAAGGTTGAATCCATACATCATTGTCTAAATCAGTACCTTCTAAATTTTTTGACCAATGTACCTAGGAGTAAAACCAATTTTAAGCATGCACCTTCAATTTATATATATATGCACATGTACTGTATATACAGTATATACATATGCATGTACTATTATATTTATATATGCAAATGTAACATATGTGCATATATTATTTTATGATATAGTATATGCACACACTATTATACTAACACATTATATATAATAAAATAAAAATACACAAAACAAAAATGTTAAAAGAATGAGATAAAAGTAACACAGTGGTTTATTTTATTTTTATTCTATTTATTAATTTACAAAGAAATCTTTCTGTTCTCACTTTAAAAATTATTAATACTATTAAACTTATGCAAACAATGTGATTTGATATATATGTATATTTAATTATTGTCATTAAGTCTGACGTTATGTTATTATTTCTGGACCTCATTATCTTACTTACTAAATCATGGTACTCATTTTTTAAATCTGATTATCTAATTATGCAAAAGTTTTTGTTTAAATTTGACAAAATACTCGATTAGGACGAGGCCTACAATAACAAAGGAAGTAAATCCATATTTCCTATATTCTCTTGATCATTTCAAAATTCATTAGAATTTTTGAATTCATCTTTTACGTCTCCTTTGGCTGCCAAAGAATTGGTTCTATAGGATAAAGAAAAATGTCAACTCTGCCATTTTTTCCATTATTAAGCAGTACATGAATTTTTATCTTCAATTGCAGATATTTTTTCAGAAATCTATTTAATCTTTTTGTCCATTTTGTAAAACAGACAATAAAATCCCTAAATCCACTTATAACCAAGTACATGCAAACTGCAGTGTGTGTCAATACACTGAAATCAAGCAAGAGAGAACCCCACAGCCAATTCTTTGGGATTAGGGAACTTCTACTGATCCTTTAAGAAATCTCAAATACCTGTCTGATGGTACATCTGTGCAGTGACTAGTGCCAATCTACTATTAAATATTAGTAAAGCTTAATTTCTTCTCTCTGCATATTAATATAAAAACCGTAAGTTATAATATCATTTTCCACACACCAATGAGTGCTCTTGTTCACACCCTGGTGAGCATGTGCTCCACTTTAAAATGGATGTCTCTTCATAAAAGGCCTGTTCTTCTCTCTCCCCGCAGAGTAAGTGAATATGTGTTTTATGGCCCATGGAGTAATTCTGGGGGCAAGGTTACAGATTAACAATTGCTTAGCGCTTCTCATGACTTTGGATTCCTGAATTAATTTCTTTTGTAGAGACTCCAACCAAGAAATATCATCATTCATTCATTCCATAGATATTTATCAAGATTCCACTATCTTACTCTTTCAAATTTGAGTAATGGAGAATCAAAATGAATACTCCCTAAATAATGTAGACCAGAGGTCAGAAACTTTTTCTATAAAGGGCCAGGTAGTAAATATTTTCAGTGTTGCAGCTCATACCACCTCTGTTCCAACTACTCAACTCAGCCACTGTGGTAGAAGAGCAGTCACAGATGTAGGTAGAATAAGGTGCATGGCTGTGTTTCAACAAAACTTTCTTTACAAAAATAGGTAGTAGGAAGGATTTGACTTGCAGGCTGTAGATCTCCAAGCCCTTATCTAGGCAATTGCTTCACTTCCCCATCTGATTTGACTATAGTGATATGGGCCTAAGAAATTTTACTTATCTGACTTTTTAGTCATACTATTTTCTTTTATTTGAATAAGTAAGAAAATTAGAGCAAGCTAGTCATTTTCTTGATGCGTATTCAGACACATCTTTACTTTTTCAGATACCTTCTTTATTTTTTGTCCCCGGATGCACTGACCAAATGAGTTAGTCCCTAATTTTTTACAAAATTAATTTGATATAGAGTCAAAATAACAATTTAAAAGCATAGTCTTGTCTTTAAAAGAATAAAGGTCTCCTTGAACAATATATGCAGGCTGGCTTTATGAAATATCTTGTTTGTTTTTGTGTGTGACAACATGTATGTCAAATGCTACAGGGGCAGGGAAAGCAAAGTATAGCTTGCCAGGAAGAGGGTTAAATTCCAGTAAAATATGTAAAAAGCTACCTAGTAATGACTACATCATGCTACTTGCAACTTATACTTCACTTCCCAATGTACTCTAAGATACGTTCTACCTCAAAACTTACCCAATGATTCTCAAACTTGAGCGTCCACAAGTTTCACCTTGGAAGTTAGTTAAAATGTTGATTGTCTGTAAGTCTTCTGGGCTGAGATCCAGGAATCCATCACCAAGCATTTCTGGTGATGGGGCCAGTCATAAGAACACATAAGTGCTAAAAAGAACAGAGTAAATTTGCTGAGTTCAAAATCTCCCCTGCAAGGCTGGAGTGACAATTAGCAAAAATATATCTGAAGCTCCTAAATCAGAACTTGGCAGATAGTACATACTCAATAGATGTAAATAATTTTATAATTATTGTGGTATAATTACTGCTTTATATGTAAAGAAAGCTATATATCCCACCCTAGGAAAACTGGAAGCACTGAAACCGCATTTAGGCGAAAAGGGAAGGGAAGGAATTAATAAATCTTCAAAACCAAAACTGGATGCTCTATGCAAAAGGTCAGGAACTTCAAGAGTTAAAAAGGAAAGGTCATAACTGCTGAATCATTAGGTAATCATTAAACCAAACTAGAGACAAGTAATGAAGGAAAGGGGGAAAAAGGCCTTAATAGCTATGCCCATATGTCACAAAATTAAAGCAAAGACATGTTTATTATCCATCATCTGGGCCTTAACCACAGTTCTCTGATTCTCTTTGCCTGAGTACACCTTAATTTAGGGCTATAAAATCAAGAAAGCAGTGGGACTTAGGGAAAAGGGAGATTTTCAAACTGTAATTGAAGTCAGAGAGCCATTCCAGCCAAACAAGATCATTGCTCTTCCCAATAAATCCCCAGAGACTGATGGTTTTGCCATTTGCTTAGCCCTTGGCAAAGGATATCTCGAACTGTTTTCAGGCCAGGCTGGTCCCGGTTCTTGCGTTCGCTTGCTCACTCATTCATCCAACTGATACTTGATAAGCTCCGACCATGTGCCAAGTACTGTTCTAGGCACTTGGGATACGTAAGTGAACAAAACAGATAAACAGATCCCTGCCCTTAAAGAACTTACAAAGAGAGGCAGATAAGAGAAAATAAACCCAATGGATAAATAAATTATAAAATATGGAAAGGAAAAGTGGCAGGGTATAGGAGAAGGTGGGAGTATGAGGCGTGGTCAAGGTGAGCCTTACTGGGAAAGTGAGATTTGAGCTGAGACCTGAAGGAGGCAGCTATGGGCCAGTGGCAGAGACTTCAAAGGTCATAGGACCCGAGAGTGCAGGACTGTTGTTGCTGTTTTAAGACCAGTGAAGTGCAGTAGCGAGAAAGGAGGAAAAAGTAGAACAAGGAGTTTGATCTGTAACTGACTGTCAACAATCGAGATAGCTCAGTACCTTCAGACCAGCCAAGACTTTTTTTTAAATAATACCAAGGAGCCAGTGTGGCTGGAGGAGAGTGAATAATAAGAAATGAGAGCAGAGAAGTAATTGAGGGCCTTGCAGGACATTTCCTGCAGGAACTCTGGTTTTTACCTTGAAATGAAAAGACTCTGTACGGTTTTGGGTACAGGAGTGACATATCTGATTTAGGCTTGAAAAGGCTCTCTCTTGCCGTGTGGAGAGTGAGCTCCAGAGGAGCAGTGGACGTGCCTGCAGTAGCCGTGGTGCGGAGCTCATTGCCTCCAGCAGCAGTGCTTTCCACGTAGGAGCGCTTGGGAGCTCCCTGCAAAGACCGATCTCTGCCTGTGCTTGATCACTGACCCTTAACTGAAGGTTCTGCTTGCTACTCGGTTTTGACCTCTGGCCACCATATAATCTAATTACGTGGTCCCAGCCATCTTATTGTTCTCTCAAATTTGCCTTAGATGCCCCCAAAAGGTGCACAAAGTTCAATCTTTTTCATCCAACAATTTCCAGAGCCCATCATTATATGAAAAATCAATTGGAAAATAGAAGCACTTGAAACCTACTTTAAAGGATAAGAATAAGTATCATATTTTCAGTTTCTACTATATGCCAGATGCTGTGCTTTATGTATATTAACAGTTAATCCTCTTAACCGGGGAGCTGGTATTATTATTATAATGTCTCAGTGTAGAAACCATGTCTTGAAATCATGGAGTAATTTGTAAAAACAGAAGACAGGATTGAAATCCAGAAAATGATACTACTACCCTATAATATGTAATTAACTTTGATATAAATATTTATGCCCAAAAGTCCTGGTTAAAAAAATGTTTTTCAGGATCTTATTCACACTATTCATTACTATAGTACATCCTGTTAATACCGTATTCAGAGAACAAAGGAAACGTTAGCCTGGCCCTGACCTCAATATGGCAAAATCCCTCTAATCGGACACAATCAGGACTGGTAGTTAGTTGGTTAATAAAAAAGAAAAAAAAAATTAAAGTGAGGAAAGATAAGAAGTTATACATGTATACCTAAATAATTTATTTTGGCATCCATCATGTCTTTCTGTATCTACTCATCGATCTTTTGTTGTAGAACATTTTCTTACAGCTGGAGTTCTGTTACTTTCTTGAATAACGCATCATCCTTTGCTCTCCAGTTTCAGTTTCTTTAAAGTGAAATAAGAAAATAAGCTCAGCTGTGAAGAAACACGGAAACAGACTTCTCGGCCCGCATGGTGGCTCATTCCTGTAATCCCAGCACTTTTGGAGGCCAAGGCGGGAGGATCGCTTGAGCCCAGAAGTTGGAGACCAGTCTGGGCAATGTTGAGACTCTGCATCTACAAAAAATAGAAAAAGAAAAAGAAAAAAAAAGCAGACTTCTTTAGATATTTATGAATATTTTCTGATTTTTTATGATGTCTTGTTCATATGTGATTATATTACACACATCCTTCCCTTATGGATCCTATTCAAAGCATTTAGTTTTAATTCTCATAGCAACAGTTCTCTTTCTTTTCACACTCAAATTTCTTTGACTTTCATACTATTTGATAAATTATGTAATTTCAGTAACAAATGCCACTGGTATAAACAGATTTGGAGACTAACTCAGCTGATTGTTGGTAAACATAAAACTCAATAGATAGAGGCAGAATGGATGAACACACTAGAATAATCTTTGGGCTGCTAGTATTCTGCAGCAAGCATTGCCCAACATGTTTTACAGAGAGAATGAAGAGCATGCATTATTCTAGTGGGTCGGTTAAGTGGATGTTGATTAACAGAGCATCTTTGGTATAGATTATTGGATGCCAAGTAATGAAATCTTACTTGGAATTGCAGAACATAGGAACTGGAAGAAATAGTAACAAAAAATAACTGGCATAATCCAATCATTTAACAGATGAAAAAAAACAGAACTTCAGAGTCTATCTTCCCAAGATTATTTCATTAGCAGGGAAAAGCACAGATTTGATGCTCTCTGTTCAGTGTTCCTTCCCACGCTGGAGAATTCTATCTTCTCATTACTGGATAAAGTTACTTAAATGACTTAATTTTCTCTTTTCCTTCATCTTTCTGTCTTCAAATGCAGTGCAAAAAAGGATTTCTCTCACCTGAGACTTAACAGTTTTATTACCTAAAAACAGCTAGAGATGTTCTGCTTCGAGGTTTTCAAGTAAAAAAAGACTACTTTGTTTTGTTTCTTTTAGATTGCAATGTCGATTTCATATAAGTCTTTCCCTAAATATGAAAACTCAACATCAAATTTTCTATATACGTGACCCTTTAAATTCACAGAGACTTAAATTTACACATTGGTCAGGAACTATAAAATAGCTTGAAAGAAAAAAATGACTGAAATACCAGAAAGACTGAAGAAAATAAACAAAAAATCAAACTTGCAGTTGACTTTTCCAGATATTTTGCCAAGATGCCTAAGGTCATTGGTAACTACTCTGTTTTCATGTAATACTATCAAAGTATCTACCATTGAAATAGAACAGAAATTGTAATATTTACTTTGCAAAAAGTACAAGGCTTGTATGATGTGTACTCATGTATATTTATAAAAATCAGTCAAAATATAATGTAATAAAAGTCTAAAAATGGAACTGGGGAATTAAAACCAGATTTCATATTCGCCTATATTTTTTTTTCTTATTTATTTTCTTTTTCTTATTTATTTTCTTTCTGCCAGGAACAATCTATAAAAAAATTGATTTGGCATCAGTAAATGTGTATGAGTATTAACTCCGCCTGCGACGTGGGCCTCAACCTCCTAGTAAGAATCAGCTACTTTTAAGCCCCGGGTCTCATGATTACTTCCCCCAAAAAGGAATGGTAGGTGCTTAGCGTCCTCTGTTGGGGGGAGCATCAATACTCCCTTTTTTTTTTTTTTTTTTACACAAGGTCTCACTCTGTTGCCCAGGGTATAGTGCAGTGGCACCATCATAGATCACTGCAACCTCAAACTCCTGGGCTCAAGCGATCCTCCTGCCTCAGCCTCCCAAGTAGCTAGGACTACAGGTACCTGCTACCATGCCCAACTAATTTTTCTATTTTTTTGTAGAGATAGGGTCTCACTATGGTGCTGTAGCTGGCCTTGAACTCCTGGCTTCACGTGATCCTCTTGCCTCAGCCTCCCAAAGTTCTACGATTACAGGCATTAGCCACTGCTGGAAATCCTCACCCCAGCTAGAAAGGATCACATAGACACTGCCTTGGGGGTCACATGGGTAATTGTTCTACATGAACTTTTACATGTTTACTTCAAAGCTTCCGTGGTTCTTTTCTGTATTGCACTGGTTCTTTTCAAACCTCTTTGATTTCCTCTGTTTTCTCACAGATATTTTTCCTTTATTTTATTATTAATTATTGGGATTCCACAGGGTTCCAGACTTGACCTATTGTTCTTCCTCGTCACCTAGTCTCCTACATGACTTCATTCCCTTCCAGAATCTTCACTATCACTTGCTAGGGACTCCCAAATCTATGCACCAGCCCAGCTTCTCATCGGTAAGTGAGAGTCATGTCAAATTCCCACCAAACAGCTCTATCCGATGGCTATTGGACACTTCAAATCCACCCTAGCAAAAACTAGACATCTGATCTCCTTTTCTGCCAAAGCTGCTCTGCTTCATGTGTTTTTTCCCTCACCTGGAAGGACCAATTACCCAATTCAGAAACTCCTGAGAAAATACTTGGCATGAACTCCTCAAATGGATTTTTACCATTCAATTTGGATTTTTACTATGTGTGTAATTGTACAGTCTAAGACAATGCTAGTCTTATCCAAATCGATAACTTACTATACTTCATAATAGTACTCTAACAAATTAATGCATTAAGAGCTTTAATTCACTACATGACCGTCACCACCGCCACCACCCCAGGCTGTCCCACACCTTGTTTTTTCTCCTCAGTCTCTCTCTTTGTAGACTTATAATTATGTATCGAAATTCCTAATTTGGGAAATCTTGTCAATATACAACTACACAAAAGCAGTCAGCACCACAGACTGTGTGTGCTTTAAGAGTACAGAAACAAAAACCAACCGAAAAAGTCAAAACAAAACAAACAAAACAAAAAGCATAGAAAAAAACAAAAAACAAAACTAAGTATCTAAGTACATAGTCTCACTCCATTTCATGTGTTTATTTATATTTTTATTTCCCAGAACTAAGAAATGAGGAAGGGAGGAGGGAAATGGGGAACAGAAACACTCCCCTGAGAAAAAGGTAGGGAGAAGATTGGATAGGAAAAAAGGTGAAAAAAAAAAGAAAAACTAATACATTTTCCACTTACACTAATTAAATCTAACAACAAGTGCCAACTAACTATTGTGTTGTGGGTTTATAAAGTCAGCATAAAGACTTCATTCCTGATTAAATTAACTACAAGCAGTACTGAAGGCGCTAATGACAAAGCAAGCCTCATTAGACTGTTAAAATATAACAGGGATCCATTTTCACAAATCAATGTATTTCCATGTAGCCAGAGCCTGCCCCTCTGAAAATACGTCAGTGATCATTCTTCTCTCTTAATCTTTTGCTACTTTCTCCAGGGCCTGTAATAAACTGGAGGTGGAACAATGAAGTCTTTCATGTGGAAGGGAAAAAAAGAAAAGAAAAGAAAACTCTCTGGCTGCAGCACTCTCTCCCCTTTTCTACATCACTGAGAACACAGTGAAAGAAACAAAAGGAAAGGATCAACCCCCCTTCCAGTGGTCAAAAGGTATTGCAGAAATAAAGGAAGAATCCTTGAGAATGGCTTTGTGTCTGTCTGTCTTCCAAATGACTGCCACTGATAGCATGTGTTAAACCTTTTCAACGTCAGGAATCCAAGCCCAGAACAGACGACCAAAGAAAGCAGAGACTTGGGTTTTCTTCTATAAAGCAATGAATGACATTTGGCTAAGATGACCAAGAGGCCTGACATTATAAAGAATTCTATAAGAAAAAATGCTGGCACCACTGAGCACACTGAATGCTTAGACAAACAAATGTAGACTAACCTCCTAAACTTGATCTTACTTATGTTTAGAAAATAATTTCATAAGATGAACAGTGAGATTTCGAAACTTACACTTAACTTCAGGGTCAAGAGAGAAGCCAAGTAAAATAGAAAGCTCTGAAAGATTAGAACTTACATTAAGTCACGATCTCAACTATCACCTGTTCTTCAGTAGAAAGCAAAGGAAAAGTCAAAATGTTAAGAAGTAGAACCTGTATGTACAAGAGATCTAATCAGTACATTGTTTATAATCCACAAACTACGCAAGAGGCAAAGGACTCAGGAGTCTCTGTATCTGCTATTTCTTAAAAGTAGATTGCCCTCGCTACATCTTTTAGTCTAATAGGTTGTGTCTTAACATTGTGTTAAACGCTATTTTAAAGTATTCCTTTGTATTTGCATAATACTTTACAAACTAAAGGGGCCTAACAGGATTCATTCTCCATTAACTCATTTTATTCTCACTTCAACACAGGTAGGAATCATCCCCATTATTAGTGAGCTGGTATGAGTGACATCAATTCTTTTATATAAATGAGTAGTCAGACCATTGGGGAAGCTCAGAAGATTTGACAAGAGTGGTCTTCCAGCCTCATAAGCCTGGAAGTAGTAGAGGCAAGACTAAAATTCGGTTCTTCATCTAGCATGATGTTACCACATGAACACACTTTATTTAAATAATGTAGGAAGCTACATTTTATAAGAGGCAAGTAGGCAGTTTTAATCCTATTTAACTTGTCATACACCAAAGCAAAAACATTCATCTAAGAGTGTTCAGCCACGTGATCACGTTTCAACCAAATGCATTTGCAATGAAGGACCGATGCTGCACGAATGGGTGTCCATTGATAAAGTTAATATTAACATCTTCATCTATTTTAACTCAGAACCATACTGGGAGGGGCAGGAACCCCGGCTGAATGAACACCACTCTCTCAACACTTCAAGTGGTAACAGCTAATACTAATTGCAATATTGCTAATTTACAGGCCATAGCAAATGTGTTTGCTGCTCTTTTCTGGAGGCTTATTTAGGTGTGAAAACAAAGGGACTAGACATAAAGATTCTCTATGTTCTTGCTGTAGTTGAGGAAGCAGAAAGTCACTAGAGAGGTAGTTACAATTGGGGAATGGGCCCTGATATCCTTAGTATACCATTAGTGTTTAATCAATTTTAAGGCACAATGTAATGGAGATTTTCTAACTTCTGTATATTGTAATTTAACTAATATTTATCGAGCAGTTAGTATCCAGAATGCATTGTGATAGGTAATGTGAGAATAGTAAGGCAGGTGGGAGCTGAAATAAGGAAATTGGTTGGAAGCTTTAAGAAAGCAATTGGATAGCACACTAGATCTGGCTTACATATATATCTTTTTCCTCTCAAACTCATTAAAATTATATCAAGGGAATAAAAAATTATAAATTGAATTTGGGAAAACATGGAAAGTAGATTGAACAGGAGAATTTAACTTTGTTGCCATTAGAAACCATATAAAACTATTATAAAGGGATAGATATAAAGATAGATAGGTAGATAGATATAAATAAGTTTTTACTATTTGTTTTGTTTTCGAGACACAGTCTCACTCTATTGCCTGGGCTAGAGTGCCATGGTGTCAGCCTAGCTCACAGCAACCTCAGACTCCTGAGCTCAAGCAATCCTCCTGCCTCAGCCTCCCGAGTAGCTGGGACTACAGGCACGTGCCGCCATGCCTGGCTAATTTTTTCTATATATTTTTAGTCATCCAGATAATTTCTTTCTATTTTTTAGTAGAGATGGGATCTCGCTGTTGCTCAGGCTGGTCTCAAACGCCTGAGCTCAAATGATCCAACAGCCTCGGTCCCAGAGTGCCAGGATTACAGGCATGAGCCACCGCACCCTTACCCATAAATAAGGTTTTAAAGGTATACATCTAAGGAGAAACAAAATACAGCAGCACGAAATTTCAGAAGTCAGGAAAGAAGACATATGAGAGTAAATTAAAGAGCCTTGCAGACCCAAGAAGGCCAAATTTTAAACCAGCAAAGAGGAAAAATAAAAACTGACCTAATCTTCACTTCAAAAATCACCAGAAGCCTCAGAAATTGACAGTATCAGATATCTCTAGAACTTGGGGTAAGGCAGGTGAGGAGTGAAAATAAAGAAATTGGTTAGAAGCTTTAAAAAAGCAACTGTATCCTTCTCCCTACCTTCTTAGGGCTATTCCATGTCACTGAGTTACTTCCCTTTCCCCAGAATGGCCAAAGCTTGGAAAGTCTCTACTAAGAGTCTCTACTTAGGGAGAAGCCATGTATGGTTGAGGTGTGAATATCAGTCTGAAAATGAGTGGATTAAGTGAATAACTACTCAGCTACCAGATTGCTAGCAGACAGGCCTCACACGTCACGCATAAGATTGGAAGATACTTCTCCAGGGCATCAGGCTAAATGGCAGACTTAACGTGAAATTAAGAGTTTTCCCAATCAGAGCCCAGACAAATTGCCCTACAGGTAAACTCAACCTTAACAAGACCCACTATGCCCTCAGAGATTCCAATCAGAGATGAGATTGCCCCACCCTGAATCACAAGAGATCAAGCAATGGTTATCAGAAATCTGAGGAAAACTTCTAATACGGAACACACAGGTGAGAATAAACCAAATGAAAAACTTGGAGAAAACAGGCTACACAGAGAGAAGAAAACTTCAAAAAAATTCTCATTAATATCCCCAGAGAAAGGATTTTTATACTAATATATTGCTAATAGCTAACTAGCATTTATGAAAGAAGAATAAAATGATACATAATAAATCAGAGAGCAAAAAGAACTTTTGGAAAATAAAATCGAATAGCAAGAAGCAAAAGCCAATAGAAGTTTTGAAAAAGGAGTATCAAAGAAATCTTCAAAAAAATTATGAAATGGAGAGATCCCAGCATGAATGCAGAATGTGACGAAACAATCTAACTGTATTATAGATGAATAAAACAACCTCACTGGAAAGGAGTCGGGGGAGAAAGATGCTGACCTAAGTTATATTGGAAGTATACGGAGTCTTAAGACTAAAGTAAAAGAAACTATATACAAACACTGAACTCTAGTTGATAAAGTTATTTCCTATGAAGGTACCAGTTAACAATTTTGATACCATGATACATCATACAGGGATAGAACAATCAAGTAAATGGATGGGGAATGCTATCAGCAGGGGTTCTCACTGTCAGAGTGGGAGTTTATAGATGAGCAAAGGAAGTAGCTAGAATGATCCATGTGATAATAGATTAGACATCAGTATGAATTCATGTTTAGCTTAGTATAGATACAGATGTTACATATAGAATTACTTATATGTGTGTGTGTATATATATATATTTATATATGTATATACACATATATTTTTTGTTTTGTCAGCTAAGAGGGCCTAGGTATGTTTGTTGCTCCATTAGCAACAAACATACCTAGTCCTCAGATCTTGATTTCTAATAGGATTTTGCAGTAAAAGGAACCAGATCTTCTTGGACAAATGTCTGATTCTAGGACTGGGGTAGGAAATATACGAGATGAGCCTAGAGTATCTTATAGTGTCAGAAGATAGGAAAATGTTCATAAATAAACAGATAATCCCATAATGTTGAAGCTAAGTCAAAAGGCCAACGGAGCCAACTGAAAGAACTCCTAATAGCCAAAGCTGGAATAATTCCAGCAACAGAATAAAGAAAGTAGTATTTTTTTATAACCCAAAGTATAAAATAAATATTCATGAGTCCATATTGCCATAAATAAATAATTGAATGAATAAATAAGTGAAGGAAAAGAGAAAAGTCTCCCATGCAGGAGAATTTCAAATAATTTATGTAGATATTGTGTCGTCAAGGAAGTGGAGCATAGCTCCCCACCTAAGCATGGGGTACACATAATGACTTATTTCCGTAGAGAACGGTACTAAAAGCGGGTAAAACAGGAACTTTACAGTAGAGACCTGAGAAACACCAGCCAGGTGATCAAGCTTAACATCAACACTGACGTCACGTTCGTAGTATATACCCATGATGAGAATGGCACTTTACCAGAAAGCAAATGTTGTCAACTTTAACCACATAAAATAAAAGTATAGGTGACAGAAGTTAAAAAGCTGGAGCCGACCGGGCAGCGGAAGTTTGACGGTGCCGGATGGACTTAGGTTATGAGCAAGGATTTGGAGCCCCCTGTTTAACATGCAAAGAAAAATGTGAGAGATTCAAACTGCACTTCTGGAGACGAATATGTTGTAACTGCACATGCGGCCAAGAAGAGCAAGATGTCCTCGTGAGCAATGAAGAGGATTGAAAAGTGGGGAAACTTTTTGAAGACACCAAGTGTACCATCCTGATTGCAATACTAAAATCAGACTGCGTTCCCATGTATAAAGCAATGGTAGGGCACTGACCAACACGGTTGCTGTCAAGAAGAATGTCTCCATCAGTACAGTCACCTATGACTGGGCTCCTCCTGTCCCAATCAGGCACTGGCCCAGCAGGACATGCAGATGCTGCCAAAGGAAAAGCAGCCAGCGGCAGGCTCGGAGGGGGCGTGGTGCTGGAAGAAGCAGTTGGCAAAGCAGCTCCCTGGCACAAGACCAGGACCCCTCAAAGTGCTATGAGTTGTCTCCCAAAGACAGGAAGGAAATGGAGCAGTTTGCAAATATAGGAATGATGCTCTAGGAGTAGCAGACGTCAAACTTCCCTGTAAGATGGATGCTCAAGGCCTCAACTAAATGTACCTCCCTGGCGGAGATGAAGCACCTCAGCAGCGGTGGGGCACCCTGGAGGACAAATCTGCCGAGCACAAAAAAACCCAGTATTCCTGCTATTGCTGCAAAATGAGTATGAAGGAAAGCAATCCAGCCATCTCTGCTGAAAGGGCTGGCTTCAATAAACCATGGCACCCAGCTTGTTTCGTCTGCAGCACCTGCTATGAACTCCTGTTCAATATGATTTATTTCTGGAAGGATGAGAAGCTGTATTGTGGCAGACATTACAGCGACAATGAGAAACCCCAGTGTGCTGGCTGCGATGAGCTGATATTCAGCAATGAGCATCCCCAGGCAGAGAACCAGAATTGGCGCCTGAAACACTTCTGCTGCTTTGACTGTGACAACATCCCACCTGGGGAAATATACAGGATGGTCAATGACAAACCCATCTGCAAGCCCTACTAGGTGAAGAATCATGCTGTGGTATGTCAAGGATGCCACAATGCCATTGATCCAGACGTCCAGTGGGTGACCTGCAACAGTTTCAGCTGGCATGCGTCCACCGAGTGCTTCCTGTGCTCCTGCTGCAGCAAGTGTCTCATGAGCAGAAGTTCATGCTAGTAGAATGGATGGTTTTCTGTTCGGTGGAGTGTAAGAAGGTGATGTCTTAGGAGGAGGCCTCCCAGCACTATTGAGCCATAGCTATCCAAAGTGGTCTGCATTTCTACTGTAAAATCCAATTCAAAAAAATAAAAGGCAAAAAAGAAAATGCAAAAAAAAAACAACAAACAAAAAAGAAGTTAAAAACTAAAAAGTCCCAGTTACTGGACTTGGGTTTTAAAAAGTAAAAACAAAGAAAGAAAAAGAAATAAATCAAAAAATTTTTTTAAAAAAAGTAAAAAGGGTGAGAAAAGCTCAAGAAAAGAGTAGGCGTGATGATGTCCCAATCTTACAGTGTAGGGAATCAAGAGATATAATGGATAGCAAAATGTAACATAATGGGCAGAAAAAAGTAAAATATTTATTATTTAAAATTATGAAGTTAACCAATAGAGGAATTAAAAAGAGACAATAATTCGGAAAGCAGAGATGGTATGGTAATTTAAGTAAGCTAAATCTTTTTCTGTCAAAATAGGAACACAAATAATCTTTAAAATTTATAAATCGAGAAAGTACAGTATAAGCATACTTTTAGCCAAACTGAGATGACACCAGAATAATTAAAATCCAAAACTGTTGAGAATTAAATATGATTCTTTCTGGCAAATGAGATCAGGATGGGGAGGAATGAGGAAGTTGCTCTTTGCATTATTTGAAATTTTTAGCTAACGAGTGCATGTATTACTTTAATAAAGAAAAAATAAAAGTTATTTTTATGACTAAGATGCCATTCGTGTCCTGAGGAATCTTGCAATCTATTACAAAAAACTGGTTATGAAAATGTAAGGGAAGAAGGGAAGAGGGGAAGAAAAAGGGAGGTGACAAAAAAATTTTATTGATTGTCTACTTTGTGCTGCGCATTTTGCTGGCTGATTTATGTACATTATCTATCTCATCTAATCCCTCTACCATTCCAGTGATTTCCTCCATTTTGCTCTGCACAATGTAGGCTGGTAAGGTTAGCTAATTTATTCAAGATCACAAAAGTTCCTTCGTGCCAGAGCCAGGAGTCAAATCCAAGTCTATCAAAACCTTCATTCATGGACTTTCTCATATAGAAGGCAGTCATCTGAGTGCTAAAAATATTTGTCTATCAGTAAGATTTCTGAGACAGAAGATGTCTTCCTGCTAGAGGAAGTTATGGTGAAGGGCAGAGTTACCTGAGAGAACACAGCAAGATAAGGCGAGCTCCAGGCCCTCGGTGAGACCTTCTCCAGAGAAACAGACTGCTGAGGGCCTGTTTTTGATGTCTGTGTCCTTTCTAACACATTCAAAACTCTTAACAGCTGGAGAGATGAATGATTCATCTAAACCCATCCCAGGAGTCCTGAAATCTTTCCCTCTGCAGCAGTAAGACACATGATTAACTGGAAGGGAGACGGCCTCCTGCAAATCTCCGTCACCATCAACCCTCCCGTCTCTCCGTTCCACTTCCCTGTCCCTCACCTGTGAGGTTTGGAGCTAGGCTAATTCCGTCATACTCTTCCTCAGCTGGTCCCCTTCTCAGAAATCTTTTTAGGCGTTTTAGGTCACCAACTTATTTTGTTCCTTGGAGCAATTTCGTTAAATTCTTACCTCCCTGTTAACTCTTAATTCCTCTCCCCCGCCTTCCTCCTCCTCCTCCTTCTTCCTCTTCCTTTTTCTCTGTCTCTCTCTCTCAGCTGATAACCGTGCCTACCACTTCTCCAGAAATCAGAGACCATTAATTTTATAATCTGTAAATCCAATCAGCCTCTATACACATCCATTCTTCCTTTCCTTCCATGACAGAAGAGGAGCCCTTCTCCTAGACAAAGCTAGCTCTGCTGCTTATGTTTTTTATCCGGTTTGCTCCTGCTTCTCCTGGAACCTGCACCGTCTCTTACTGTCTCTTCGGTCTTTCCCCACCTCCTTCCCCATGAGCATCTTTCCTTTACTATAAAAGAGATATAAGCTGTTCCCACTGATGGAAATCCTTCGTTTCTTCTCAATCCCACTCTTTCTTCCCAGATATTTGTGGAGCTCCTGTTCCGTGCCGGACACCATGCTGAGTGATGAGAATACTTTGGGAAATAAAACAGGCATGATCCTTGCCCTCGTGGCACTTACAGTCTAGTGAGAGAGCTGATGATAAGTAAACGTATAAACATAATTTTACAAATTCCCACCAATAGGGCACAGTGATAAGAGACTAAGAGGGGAGTCCACTAAGTTAGGGTAACCAGGAAAGGACTCCTGATCCCATCACGTCCATTACTGGAGTTCAGTCTGTCATCTTTCACCTGGGTTCTAACAGACTCTTAACTCAATTCCTTGCTTACAAACTGGCCTTTTTAGTCCTTTTCATATATTGCTATTATAGTTCAGTGTCTAGAGCAGATCCAACCTTGTCATTCTCCTACTTACACCTTCAACAGTTTCTCAATACCTGCCAGCTCAGATACTTGAGTTCAACATTTTAAAACACTTAGGTGATTAAAAAGACTATGAGGCCACTCTATAACCAGAGACTAATGCTGTGAGCGTGTTTTGTGCTGATGTCAACCCCTAGAACTCCCTTGGGCTTGTTATTTTTGCCAGCCACTCTCTGTTTTGATTTGTTTTGTTTAAGAAAACAAAACAAAACCTTTAGAACTAAGAGCATCCAATGGAAGAGCTGGAGTAATAGCCTCCTCTGCTATGACTACTAAGTAGTCTTAGGAGACAGATTGGGCTGTGAAACCTGCAAAGTGGAGAAGAAAGTGGCTGAAACTCTGGAGAAAGAAGGCGCTGCACAACAAAAGTGGCAAGAAGGACATGTCCACGTGAGCTCTTAGACAAACTTTTAACACAACGCTCTTTTTTTCAGTCCCTTTCCTCCAGCTGTTGCAGGAGTCCAAACTTAACATTTTTTCCTCAAATGCTATTAGGAAAATTAGTCAACTAAAAACAACATAAAAATAAATCTGGTACATTTCTCCTTTGGTGAAATGGGCTTCTGTGAATTGGCCATGGAGTGAATTTTCTTTAAGAGTCTAGGGGAATTTGACATTCTGCCTATTTGACAGATTCCACCAGGGGGGAAGTGGGTTATGTGGGTTAAGGTTAATGCCATTAGCAGAGGAGCGTCTGCCCCACTTCCTTTTTAGCAGTGGGGAGGATACTGCTTTACTGGTGCCTCTGCATCAGCTTGTGGATAGCAGAGGTTGGGACTAAATTTAGCTCCCCCAAGCTGCCCCAAAAGAAAATGTGGAACTTAGGTGAGAGTCTGATTAGGAACTTGCTAGAAGCTGTCTTGACAAAGCTGATAGGGAACCTGTCAGTGGTGGACCAGAGCTGGGTCACTGTCTCAGAGACCTGACTATTAAATGGTCAGAAATTTTGTAAGCCAGTTGTTAAACATAACAATTATTAAAAATTAAGTTATTTAAATTTACAATTAAATAAATTCTCTTAAAAATAGAGATAAAAAATACTCAAAATTATCACTCCACAGTTGTGCTACATTTTACTATTACTACACTATTGAGGTTATTTACATCTATTGTATCTGTAAAGCACATCTTTTCACAATTTCACATTTGGTGACATCACATTGGTAGCTTAAAATGTCAGGGTGGGAATGTTTACACAAAAGCCTTCAAATACTGAAAATCAGGGCTCTCCCCACCCAGAATCAACTGTTAATCATTTGCATCACATCTCTGCCTCCGGTCTCCGTAGCAGGCTAGACTTCCTGTACAAGAAGCTAGGGGAGTCACACTGGACCTCTACAGCACTAACAAGGTATGGTTATGTCAGCAATGATAAGAACAGTCCATGAATGACACCAGGTACAGGTTTCAGTGTCAGATATCAGCAGAATACCCCAGAATGGCAGCAGTCCCCCACAGTGGTCACGAGTCCAGAGAGCAGCCCAGACCAGCCATGACACAGCAGGCATCAGCAATGTCTAAAAGATGCCAAGGACCCTCCATCTTCCTCTGCCACCCTGACATCATTTAAAACCCTCACATTCAGATGCCATTTTGGAGAGAAACAGAGAGGGAGCAGAAATCTGAAAAACTTGAGCACTTTATCGAAAAGAGATGAAGAATTTACCTAAAGAAATGGTTCTCTTTATAGAATTGAGCTTTATAGAATTTCAGTCCCAGATTGCTGTACCTATCCCCCAGGCCAAGTCCATTGGGATAGGAGTGGTTAAGTGAGGATGATTGTTAGCCAGGAGAGAACATTATTTAAAAAAAAGGAGCCAGCCAAAGCAACCTTAAGCAAAAGGAACAAATCTGGAGGTATCACTATGCCAGACTTTAAGCTAAGCTACAACGCTATAGTAACCAAACCAACATGGTACTGGCACAAAAATGGGATATAGATCAATAAAACAGAACAGAGAACCCAGATATAAAATGATCCCCTATTGTCATTTGACCTTTGACAAAGTAGATGGCAATATAAACTGGGGAAAAGACTCCCTATTCAAAAAATGGTGCTGGGAAAACTGGATAGCCACATGTAGAAAATTGAAACAGGATCCATATCTCTCACCACTCACAAAAATTAATTCAAGATGGATAACAGACTTAAATCTGAGACATGAAAACATAAGAATTCTAGAAAAAAATGTTGGAAAAACTCTTTAGACATCGGCCTAGGCAAAAAATTTATGAGGAAGACCCCAAAAGCAATCACAGCAATAACAAAAATAAATAAATGAGACCTGGTCAAATTAAAAAGCTTCTGCACAGCTGAGGAAACAACCAACAGAGCAAATAGACAACCTACAGAATAGGAGAAAATATCTGCATGCTATACATTTACTAAAGGGCTAATAACCAGAATCTACAAAGAATTCAAGCAAATCAACAAGAAAAAAAATCAAACAACACCATTAAAAAGTGGGCAAAAGACATGAACAGAAGCTTCTCAAAAGAAGATAGACTAATGACCAATAAATATATAAAAAAATGCTCAACATCATTAACCATCAGAGAAATGCAAATCAAAACCACAATGAGATATCACCTAACCCCAGTAAGAATGGCTTTTATCAAAAAGTCTCAAAACAATATATACTGGCATGGATTTGGAGAAAAAGGAACACTTATACACTGTTGGTGGGACTGCAAAGTAATGCAACCTTATGGAAAATAGTATGGAGATCCCTCAAAGAATTAAAAGTAGACCTACCATTTGATCCAGCAATCCCACTACTGGGTATTTACCCAAAGGAAAAAAAAGTCATTTTATCAGAAAGACACTTGCACTAGAATGTTTATTGCAGCACAATTCACAATCGCAAACATTTAGAATCAACCCAAGTGCCCATCAATTCATGAGTGGATTAATAAAATGTATGGTATATGTACACCATGGAGTGATACTCGGCCATAAAAAAAATGAATTAATACCTGTGGTAACAATCTGGATGGAACTGGAGACCATTCTCCTAAGTGAAGTATCACAAGAATGGAAAAACAAACACCACACATACTCACTACTAAATTGGAACTAACCGATCAGCACTCATATGCACAGATGTAAGTAAAACTCAGTAGAAATCATGCAGACGGGAGGAGGGGATGGATGAAACCATACCTAAGGGGTACAAAGTACGCTATCTGGATAAGTGGCACACTTAAACTTTGACTCAAGCAGTATGAAAGCAATTCATATAACCAAAACATTTGTACCCCCATAATATTCTGAAATAAAATAATAAATAAAATAAAATAAAATAAAATAAAAAAGAGTCATACTTTGTTGTTGTTGTTTACATACTTAAGAACAGTGCGTATAAATTTACACTCCTGCTACAATGATGATATTGAACTTTTATTAAGCCATACATACTATTAATATCAGTATCTTCCATGTGCAGATGAAGAAATCAAGGCTCAGAAAGTTTCTGTAATTTTCATAAGATCCTACAGCAAGGAAGGGGACAAGGAGGCCTTGAAAGAAGGTTGCTATGACTGAAGGGATTGAGCTCTAATGTTTTACTGCCTGTCACCAACTCTATTCAGTCCTTTCTTGGGTTTTTTTTGGTTGTCTAGGTACTGCTGAAAGGCTAAGATAAAGCAGGAGAGGGCCTCCCCTCAGGGCAGCCTGTGGAACAGATAGCCTGGGAACCAAGTCAAGTCGGGAAGGTCATTCCTTTAGAGGCTGACCAGGAATACCTTAGGGTCTAAGACAAGAAATGAATTGTCACTGGAAGGAAAGTCAAGATCACAGGCTAAGTGCACAAACCATGAAGAAGGCAAATAGGTAGCAGGGCTGGCAACTAATAGAGTTGAGAGCCTGGAGCAATGACTGAGGAGAGGAGCAGAGAGGCTAGACCATGAAGAACTAAATCCAGGAATCCTGAGCAAGTTTCCTTTCATGCAGGGCCAAGCTCGTCTTGCCGGAGCAGCGGCAGCCTCATAAAGGGGCCACGCCAGGCATGAAAACGGCCCTTCTCCAAAGAGGGATTATTACTCATGCACTCTCTCCCACTGCCCTGCATGCCCAACGCTGCTGTCTCCATCGGACTCTTGGTTGTTTTGAAAAGTAAGTATTTTTGTTAATTTGTCAAAGTAATTCATGCAGCTAATTTTAGAAATTCAAATAATATAGAAAGATTTATTACAAAAAGCAGAAGTCATCTGCCCCAGCCCACCCCCTTTCCAAACCCAACTCTCGACGCTTTGCACCCTACTGCTGTAAACATCCGATTGCCCTGTGTCCTCCCACGGCTCTCACACAACAGCACATGCCAGAACCTGTCCCTGCATTTCTTCCCTAGTTTTATCACCCCAAAGAAAGTGGGAAGGGCCCAGCATAAAGTCCCAAGATGCAGAGCCCTTGTGAATACAAAAGGATTGAGACTCAGGGTAGGCATGGGACAAAAGGGAGTGTGTCTACTCAGCCCCTTTTGTTTCACTGATCTCCATGGGTGGATGGATGGTTTCTCCCTATTGTCTGCTACATATTGGCTCCTTTGCCAGCTCGAGGGAATGAGTCAGCATTTCCCTCCTCCTTTACTTCCCATACTTTAATAATACAGCTCTCTACAACCTTGTTGATCTCCACTAATACTAAGAAGGCCCTCAAACACAGTTTGAGTACAAAGATATTTTTTTTCATCTTGGTAGCAGAACTCTGTTCTGGGGTCTGGTGCTGCAATAGCTTCAGTTTTCCTTTGTCTGCTGTCCCAAAAGACATCATTCTTGTATTCATTCATTCAACAAACATTTGCTAAGCACCCACTCTGTGCCAGGTGCATGGTCAGCAGAGTGGACACCATTTAAATGCACAGTCTGTGCCCTTGTGCTGTAAAGGCCCAGGAAGGAAGTCAGCTGGAAAAGCCACTACAAGGCAGTATGGCAAGAGCTCTCACAGAGACAAGGTTCTAGTGGATTCGCTAGGAAAGGCGCTGCACCCCTGACTGAGTGGTCAGGAGCAGTTTTCCAGAGTGGGGATAGGGAGGAGGGTTTTGACAAAAGCCCAGGCTGAGCTAGGGGTCAGTGGAGAGCATCCAGGGGCATTGACTGTGGCAGAGCAATCCTCCAAAACTAATCAGAGCCCAAACTGCTGATGGACATTCACAATACCTGGATAACATTTGTCAATTTTCTGGATTAACATCTTAAATCCTGAGTGTTTAGGCAATGGAACCTGCATCCCATCAGATTTGGGCGGCTATAAACCAGTTTCCCAGTTTAAGAACTATCTTTGGACCCAGATCTCTGCAGCCAGCTCTCTCTGTTCTTTGATTCTGGCCTGAGTTCTAGTCTAGCTTTACTGCTTCCGGAGATCCAGTTCCAATATTTGTCACCCAGATGCTTCCTTCCTTTCAGGATGGCCTGAGTGCTCCAAGGCCCTGCAAGAGGAAGCAAAGTGCTTCTCAAAGCTACATTCCCACCATTTCAAGAAATTATATGAAGGATAAAGGAAGCAGGATTGTAGGACACATGGAAGTCCCCAGAACCTCAGCCAATCTCCTCCTACAATTTCATTTTGGCATCTCATGTCTTTTTCTAAACACTTTGGTACCTATTAAGCTGAGATTCATTCCAGAAAAATAATAATTTGGAGCAAATAAGTTGCAAAATTTTGTTTTATTTTGATAGAAAAAGAACATAATAACACTGAGGAATAGAAAAGCAGAAACCAGTGAAGAAAGGAAACAATCCAGATCTGAAAGGCTGAGGGTGAATTTTACAAGTTTGTCCAGGATTAGACCTGCCTTGAAAGAGATGAAAGAGAAACGAGGAAGGAAAAGAGACCGGAGAAGGGAAATAATAAAGGCAACAAAGGAGTGACTGAGCTGGAGAAA
Source organism: Avahi laniger (assembly GCA_963575035.1). Taxonomy (NCBI): domain Eukaryota; kingdom Metazoa; phylum Chordata; class Mammalia; order Primates; family Indriidae; genus Avahi; species Avahi laniger. The sequence continues at coordinate 25,942 of CAUYSK010028501.1, read as the reverse complement.
GGGCCAGAAGCCTAAGCAGGTAAGAGGAGATAAAATGCTAAAACTGGGACCATATAAATGAATAAGTTTATAGGAAACGCACATTAAAATAAGCACTAAAAAGAGGCAAAGGAGACAAGATAGCAAAGTATGGATGATACCATACTCGGTTCATAGAGAATCATTTTGACTTTGGCTGATTATAAAAAAAGTCCAACCAAAGACTCATCAACTGTGCCATTTCCTGTTTTTTTCTATACACAACTTCTTCCAGCTAATCCGCATCCTCGGCATGGCTGCCCCAGCAGGGAGTACACTTGTAACTGGATAGGAGTCACCTCTCTTAGCTCGTCACATGGAAAAGGAGATGAGTTATGCTCGTTTTCAAAGGTAAAATTAAATTTCTTCTGCCTGCTTTTGTAAATTCCTTCTGAGTTACTCCTCGACACCTCCCTAACTCATTTTCTGAGAGGAAAAAGTCAAATGAACAGAGTCCAATTATTTTCTATATGTAAGAGAGAGGGACTACAGCAACTCTGAGAAATCATTAATCAAAACTAATTCATGGCATGAAAAATTCTACACACACACACACACACACACACACACGCTTACATTCACACATGCCACTTCTGGGAGCATGTATTCTTGAGGACAGTGTTCACTAACAATCCGCTAAAAAGATAAATCCAATTTTAGCCTAGATGAGGACATATATTTTCAAGTTGTCTACTAGGTATATATTGATGGCCACTTTTTGCATATTTTATCACTATAGTTCCCAACAGAAACTTATAGGTTAGTGTTTTCAAGCTCAACCCCCTGGTGAAAAAATGGTCTCTTCAAATTGTTCCCCAGTATTGAGAAGCGTATCTTTCCAATGCAGAAAAAAATATCAAAGGGAAAATTTTCTACCCATGTGTCTCTTCTGACAAAAATAGAGAAGATAATGTTACTGTACCCTAGGAGTTTAGAATAAAGCTAGTGAGGACACATTTAGGAATTTTCTGAAGCATCACTGGGGACTACTTACAGGCTTTAATTGTAAGTAGTAAATTCAGGTTACCATGTTACCCTGAAAACATTATTTTTCTCCATAAGCTTTGGAAAGTATTGATTTGGAAATAGGGATTTATTTTTCCACTGAGTCTTTTAGAAAACATGTTCTGGTTCTTTTTACAACCCCAGACTATCTTCCTGGCTTTACATGGAAATTAATTTCTTTTGCCATCATACCCTCTTCTGGATCTAAGGCATATATATGGTTCAACTATTAATACATCTCTTCAGAGCTTAGCAAATATGCATACTGAAGCTTTCTGGAAAAGAAAGAACTTTAACAGCACCTGGGGAAGGCTGGTCAATAAGAAGGAATGTGTGTCACTTTAGCAAGAAAGAAGGATTTTCCTTGGAGCAAGAGGGAACGAGTTAAGCACTAGCATGTTAGGGTAAGCACTGAGGAAGAATTTCTGTGACAAATACAATGCCTAACAAATTCTAAATCTGGCTACCCAGGAATATCTGTTATAGGAGACACTTAAAAGAATTACTCATGTTATATCACCATTTCTTTTAAATTGTTTAAGCAGTAAGAGATTTATAATGATGAATGTCCTTAACTACATTAGAGGATTAAAAAAGCCACACTCACAAATCACTTCTATTATGAAGGTTTATTGCAAAGTTTCGTAACAATGTGGGCTCAGACAAGAAATCTGTCTTCAGCCACTCTGCCCCGATAGGTTCTAGGTCTTCCAATGCTGGGCTACAGAATCCCAGGAGCTTGGGAGGCATAACTTGACACCCAAGACTGCAACCCAAGCTTGAACGGCTCCTCCTCTTTGGTTCAACCAACATCTTTAGCTTCCAAAAGAAGGAATTTGGGTGAATTTTCTATCAGTCAGTATGCAGTAACTTTGTTAGGTAGAAAACAAGCAAAGAGGTCTCAGTGTAACAACCCATCTTTCTCCATAAACAGACTTCTTAGTTCAATTCACTGTGGCTAGGACAGCAGGGTTTGTTTGATTAAGAAACAATGCTGTATGGATTATATTGGATTCTTCAAAAAAAGAACTGGTTGGAGTCACTTTTCTTAAAAGGTTATTTTTCCACAAAAATATCCAGGATAAATAAGATTGAAAAAGAAGGGATAAAATAAAAGGAAAAATATATGCAACGCACATGGCAGAGTATTAATACTCCTAATATTTAAAAAGCCTGAGAATGAGAAAGAGAAGGAAGAGGAGGAGAAAAAGAGGAAGAGGAAGAGGAAGAAGAAGAAGAGGAAGAGGAGGAGGAAGAGGAAGACTGCAATAGGAAAAATGGAGAAAGAAAGAAAGGACGTTTGTGTTTCCTGGGGTGGGCTACCCGGCATCTGAATGTCCATCTAATGCAGGCAAGTGTTGGTGGGAAGTAAGCCAGGGAGGCTGCAGAATCCCACTCATACCCACCAATTGCTGTAGTTCAGGCATGTGACAAAGACTCAGTCAAGCAGGTGCTCCCACCTGTTATTCTGACTCTTTAGGAATGATGTAAAAACAGGCAATTGAGACTTTATTCACAGTAGTATTGGGAGTTCCAAGACAACAGTTGTAGGTTGTAGAGAGGATGCCAATGGCAACATATTAACTGTTTTGCCCTGTGGTATTAAATGTACTGCATTGCCCATCACCCAGCCCCCTTTTATCAAGCCTGGTTCTCCAACCTTTTCATTGATTCTATAAGCTCTCCCATATATCCTTCCACAAAAATCCCCATCCATCTAGGTTAACCAGAGTTGGTTTTTGTTGCTTATAACTAAGAGCCCTGACTGATAGAGGAAATGAATTGACAATTCTCAAATGAAGCAACATGTGTGGATAATAAAAACAAGAAAAGTTGTCCAACTCCACAAATAATCAAGGAATAGTAAATAGAATAAAATATGCCTTTTTACTATGTTAGCAATGATTAAAGGAATTGTTAAAATCTAGTGTTGACAAGAGTGTATGTAGGGAAAGAAAGCAGACTGTTAATGGGAATATAAATTAATGCAATTTTTCCAGAAGGCAGACTGGAAATGTATGTCAATATTTCAAATGTGTATACCATTTGACCAGCAATTCTGCAACTACCAATTTATCTTAAAGAGATAACTAGTCAAGATATAGCAGTATTATTTATATGACAGCAATGTTTATAATAAAAAAGAGGAAATAATCTAAATGGCTATCAATATAAAAATTAATAAATGATGATAAATCTTTATAAAAGGATATAATTCAGCAATTAAAAAGTGGCTCTTAATTCTTAAGTTTATTATTGACAGATAATTGATAGATAAATAAATGACATATAATAATTGACAGATAATTCCTCCATAGCTTCTCTCTCTCTCTCTCTCTCTCTCTCTCTCTCTCTCTCTTTTGCATCCCACTCTCTCTGTAAGAAAGATCTTAAATACACTGAGAGAGATTGCTACTTAAAAGCACCATACGGAGCATGTTTTTGAAATAAGGATAAATTGACTTTAAATTCAATGTTCTTTAGTATCAGCATCTGCAACACTGGTGTAGTGAGATCTATCAGCCTTTATAGCTGCATTATTTTAAGGAAAATTAAGACCCAGTAAAGTCAATTTCCTTGGGGCCCACGCCAAGGCCATAATGGGGAATGAAAACAAAAACAGCTTATGGGTACTTTATGGAAAAATACGACTGTGGCTGGAAGGCAAAAACCATCCCACCCCCAATCCTTGGGAATCCACCAGCTTGGAAATATTCTTCCAACTGTAATTTTATACAATATTTAGATTGATTAAGTTCCCCACTTAGGAGAGGACTAAGAGCCAAAAGATTAGAAAATCTTTCCTGTTGTTTTTCTTTGCATAGTTTAGGGAAAGAACTTCATAGTAAAACTCGTTCACATTTGGGGGTTCCTTCACTTAGCTTCTGGAAGAATGCAGGATGATACCCTGAAAGCTCTGGTCTGAGGGAAGTTGGAAGAAGACGACAAAGGAATCTTGCTCTGGTCATAGTTGCATAATATTATTGAGGCTCCTCTCTACCATAAAATTTCAGACCAAAAGATCACACACATAAGTATTAAAAATTTTTTCCTACTCCATGTGTGTATGCCTAATTTCCCTATCCTGATAGAAAGATATGAAGGGTGCAAAACATTGCTTTGCTTTCTTTATATGGTGTTCAGGTATTATCCACTCAAGGCATGTCTGGGTAGTGTCCACTCAGGGATTAAATGAGCATCACTGGCATCTTCAAGTCAAGTTACTAAGATAGCTACACATATGAATTTAATAAAAATCACATAGCATAATATACAAGACATACAAAATGTGTTATATAAAATACAAGACAGAATACAATAAGTTTATGAGAGTTTATAAGAATCTCAGGGATGCGCCTATCACACAGTAGAAAGAGTATTAGCCTAAGCAACTCTTTGACTCTCTGAGTCTGCAATTCACTAGTTGTGGGTTCTTCGGCAAATCTCTCAGCCTTGGAGCCAGAATGTCTTTATCATCAAATTATTATAGACACTGCAGGGTATATCTAAAAATTTAAAACCTAAAGCTTTGTCCTCTAAGTAGCATCCAATCTGAGGGCAGAAAAGACACATAGATATGAAGTGAAGATTAATGCAAGGTACCTCTAAAGAAGCGTATGATGCTTGATACATGGATATAATAATAATAATTACATTCATAGATTTATTTTGAGAAATAAATGGAACAATTTATGAGAGCACTTAATAAATAATAAAACAATTTTTGAAGATTCCATGCTATGATCCCATTTCCACTGGAACAGATTTTTTATTTTTATTGCCTTACTTGACTAAAACATGTGCTATGCCATTCCCATAACAAGTAGTGTTGGAACAGTCATACTCAGTATGTAAGAATCCCAAGACAATTTGGGCAAGTATCCTGTGGCTACTGAGGAGGATTAAGTGACTTTTTCCTCTCTTGCCTTCTACCTTGAACTGTTACCCAGATATGCAAGAGAGTAGTGTCATACCTTGCAGAGTTTCACCAATCAACAGCTGTGGAGTAGAAATCTCTTTCTTATGAAAGAAAACACAAGCTCAAAACCTTTGTGTGACTGAAATTCTTTTTCCTCGATTAATTTCACTACAAAGTGCCTTTCATCCCCAATGATTTTTTCCTCACCTTTACCATAAAGAACTGATAGACTAAATGTTGAGTTTGAGGTTGGAAAACTTGTGGAATATTAAAAAGAAAAAGTTATCAGATAACATGATGGATACAATGAAACTGAGTTCTTCTAAAAGAACTATGCATGATCCATGACCACAGCATGAATTTTCTTTCTTCCAGTGATGTAGGAGTGTCTTAAATTGTCTTCACTTTCCCTGAGCAAGCATAATAATGTGTTGGATACACAGTAGTTAAGTCTATCAAATTTCAAAGGACTTAGTAACAGTTGAGCAGAAAAGTGAGTATATTGGAGCTAATGGGCAACTCAGCTCACAGATTTCAAAGACGCAAGCAGGAGATCACTGTGTTTGATCTTATAATGGAAGAGCACAGGAAAGCCTAATTATGGAGGGTAAATTCTCTGCCTTAAATAACCATAAAACAACAATCTGTGTCAGTTCATGGCAGGCAGAAACCAGATTAATTTTGGAGCACAGCATGATAGGAAAAAATCCATTAATTTTAAGCCCCCAAAGACTGCTGATGCTACTTTTCTTGTGCTGTGATTCCTTCCCCCTGTTGGGCAACAGTAAATAAATGCCAACTATTCAAGCTTGCAGATGAAGTTTGTGGCTGAGAACGAGGAGTCAGTATTGGGAGCAAGGAGTCCACAGTTCAATAGCTATGCCTCCTGGTGTGTGTTCAAACCCAAATTGCTACATTCAGGTAGCTTACCAGGATAATGAGAGTCATTTCAGCCTCTAAAACCTGGAGTTCCATCATAAGTATAATAAATAGGTTGAAGGACAAAACCACCTTTATTTTAATGACTAACATCCCTGTGAGACAAAAATGCAAATCAAACTAAAAAGTTGGTCACTAAAGGGCATTAAGGCCTTGATTAAAATATATACAAATACAACATAGAATGTGAATATAAATAAAACACAGAATATAAACATTGAACAAGATTTGAAATAAATGAATGTCTGATGTGCTCTGAGGACAAAGATTGAGGTCAGGTCATACATTAAGCATGCCTTACTTTCATGATTTATTAACTCTGCAAAACAAACAACTACAAAGTCTCAACAGCAAAAATATAAAACATTTATTTTTCACTCATGCACCTGCTAGAGTTCAGCTGATCTAGGCTAGGCTTTAAGCTTTGGGCTGAATCTAGGTTTGGTTCCATATTTCTTTTATTCTTCTGGGACTAGTACCTAAGATATGCACAAGCACGTCTCAAGCCTCTGCTTATATCACATCTGCTAACAACCCACATGACCACACCTAGAGCCAAGAAGCCAGGAAATATATTTTTCCTACCCTATAACCTTGGCAGGGGTATAAATGCATAATATCATGGTATCAGGGGAATGAAGAATTGCAACCGATAATTCAGTCAACAACGTCATGGATTTCACCAAGAAACTGTGTCACTGATGTCCATATTAAGCCTTTATATCAGGAAACCACCACACCAAAATAAGAAAGAAGGGCTTAAAATAAGAAAGAAGATCCTCAGAGCTGGAAAGAACCTTAGTGTAACTCCTTCACTTCACAGAGGAGGAAATTGAGGCCCCAAAAGAGCAAGGTTCTTTCCTGCAGTCATGTGACCACTTAGTGGCCTACCAAGGTGAGGCCAATTCACCTTCCAGTACACAACAGCAAAACCCACTTGAGAAAGAGGAAGCACCCTCTCCCCAAGCAAAAGGGAGTCAGTTCCAGTAATGAGGTCCTAAGGATGGAATATTCTTTATACTATTCAAGTGTTTCACTGAAAAAGAGAAGTCCCTGGGCCTCCTGGAAATTTCTATCAAGAATGCAAATACACATAAACAACTCGCAACTTGCCTAACCATTATGCCTAATTTAACAAAAATAATGCCATCTGTATGTATTCTGTAATATTCACCCCTCCTCAAACAGAACCAGAAATACTGTAAGTCGTTGCCAAGTGTATTTTAGTTTATTTCCCTCAAGGGTACCAGCCGATTTGTCCTTGAAAGTCTCCAATGCCCCACTCTCCATCCACTGAACCCACACCCAGAGCCTCCTTACCTCCTTCAAAGCCCTCCCTCTCATGACACCCAAAACTAATTCAATTTGTTTCCTCTACATCTTAGCCCTCCATTTTCACAGAAGCATATTTGGAGTATAACAGTGTTTTTCTCTTGTTGTTTTCAAGCTGTGAAGACAAAAATGACCTGTCTTAGGAGTCTAACGCCAGAGCCTAGCTGGGGCCATACACAAAGCCAGTGTCCTGAACGAATGAAGCTAAATGATGAACTATGAAGACTGCACAGAGATGTGTTTACTGTTCCAATCCAATAAAACCCTAAAACAAAGCTGGTCTTTCATATTCACAATTGTGTCCTTCCGGGTTAATAGGCACAAATAATAAGCTGCTCACAGAAATGAATGCAAAGAAAGTAAAGTCGTGTTTAGAAAATAAAGTCCTTCCTGCCTTTCTGCTGCGAGTAGGGAAAGGAGGTTGAGGTATACTGGAAAACTGTTCCAAACTCCCTGGGATCTTCAAATATTTAAAGGTTTGTCCATCAGAAGAAAGAAGAGTCTTATTTGGTAGAGCTCCTACAAACAGAACTAGGACAAGTAGGTGAAGTTAGGGAGAGAAATCATTTCTGCTCAAAATATGGAAAAACTGAGTGACAATCATTGCATCTAAAAATGGACTAGGCTGCCTCATGTGGCACCATGTTCCAGGTCACCAGTGGCATCTGACGAAAAGCAAAGCATCATTTGTCCGGGATGACATTTGGGGGGTTCTCTCTGGGAAGGGGCGATGGGAGGGAGTGAGGATAATTGGGGGGTTTGGACGCTGCAATTCCATGATCCCCAACCTCCCAGCCTCAACGAGGCCTCCTGGGAGATGGGAGTGGTCAGGTGGTTAAGAAGAAGGGCAGGGACTAGAAAACTTTCATTCAAACCCCAGTCCTACCACTCAGGAGCTGAGTGACCTTGAGGAAACCACGTAACATTTTTGAGTCTCCATTTCCTCACCTAGAGCATGGAGTTCCCTACTAATACTTGTTATGAGGAATGAGGGAGAAATTTATATGTGAAGTGCTTCCAACACTTCCTGGCAGAGACTAAGTTCTCAACAAATGTTAGTTGTTATTAATTAGTTGTCATTATTATGCCTCATAGTAGGAGAAAATTAGAAGACTTGAAGCCATATTAGAAAGGACATCATGATGACGGAATTACCGACTCTGGCCACAGCAGGGCAAACACACTGGCATAGTGGGGATAGTGTAGACGTGCAAAGGGCAAAGGGCCCACTCGGGCAGCCCGGTTAACATGCTGGGCCACACGGTCAATGCTGTAAACAATCCCTAGGATCTGGACAAGTTTGCCCTTTTCACAGCACTTTGGACTCATCGCCAACAGCCGGATGTACGGTGAGTCTCCCCCTCACTGTGAACTCTGCTATCAAACTGACCAAACCTTCCTGGGAGTATATTCAGCTGTCCACTCCCATCCTTCATCGGTAAACCAGACATAGAAAAAACTGTGCTCATTGGGCAGATCAGGACAAGAAACTTCCAAGGGCTGTGCTGTGGTTTAAATGTACATGTCCCTCCAAAATTCACATTGGAACTTAAACCCTAATATGATAATTTGTAAAGGTGGGGCCTTTAGGAGGTGATTAAGCCATGAGGGTAGAGCCTTCATGAGTAGTGTTAGTGATCTTATAAAAGGGCTGGAGGGAACTAGCTAGCTCCCTTTCTCCCCTTCGGTCTCTTCCTCCATGTGAGGACACAGCAAGAAGGTCCTCAGCACACTTCAAATGTTCTGTCACCTCGATCTTGGACTTCTAGGACTCCAGAATCGTAAGAAATAAATTTCTGTTCTTTATAAATTATCCAGTCTCAGGTATCTTGGTATAGCAGCATAAACAGACTAAGACAGGCTGCTTGCAAATGACAAAGAGAAAAAGGAACTCATGTCCAACAGACTCTTTGAGCCACTTCTTGGTGTGAAGTGTGACTTACTTGACTTGCCTCTCTGTGTTCTCACTTGCTACACCTTTGCAATTTAATCCCACTGGGAAGTCTGGAGCACAGTCTTCCTCCTGCCTTCCCAGCCCCAAACCATCTGGCTTCAGATGGCTCATTTCATTCACCTTCAGCCAACAGCCCCAGGCTGACCTCTCCCATCATATCAGCTCAGTTATGCACTCTACTGCTATGCTAAGTAGATTTGTTCAACAATGTTTAGGTTTGAACTCCTCGGGGAAAGGACCTTGTCGTTTCCACTTTTATTTTGCAAAGTACCACATATATTCCCAGCACTGTATAAACAATAAAAGTAGGTTAAAGGTGGATTTTCTATGTGTTCAAATTACTAAATGAAAAATGGCACTTTCTGTTTCTAATGTTAATGCCCTTATCTACTAACACTCATTTTATTTTCATATTTGATGGAGAAAGGAAATGTCTCATTTTAATTTAAATCTACACTAGTGATCTTTTGAAACGAGGGTCACTCTCGGGGGTTTAAATTTAAATACCAGTCATTGTGCAAAAAATTCAAAAGCCTATTCTCTCTCCAGTAATAATTTGTTTTAATTCTACAATGCTTTCTTTGCTAATATAATACAAATTTGGTAAATGCTTAGGTGAATAAACAAAATGACACTCAATGAACCTCATGACAAGACTAGGAAATAAGCAAGGTTGGTGACGGTTTTTCCATTTTGCCACAAAGAAAATATAAGTCTTGAAATTGGTAAGTGTCACAGTTGTGATTTGAACTCAAGTCTCCTGACTCCAAGTCCTAATCATATTTATTTGATGATCGTGCCTCCACATCAGTATTTCCCAAACTTTAGTGATTTTACCATATCCACCTATCATCTATACTAGTATTCATTTTCTATTTTTCTTTAAATTAACTCATTTTGATCTGTATGACAATAAATAACAGATATTTTTCAATGTTCATCCACATATACCTTGGATCAGTGTACAAACACCGACAACAGGCCTCTGCCTAGCTCATAACAGACACTATTTCCCCCAAAACCACCAATCAATCTTACCTCTTCCAACTATTCATAATCCTGACTTGAAATCAACTCATGTAAGGAACAAGTCTCTTTCACATATCTGCCACTTTCTAGGTCTTCTTTGAAGCATTCTCCACTTTCTGGGCCTCAGAAAGACCAAACGAGCCTTGCTATAGGGCTCTCCTCGTGAACAACAATAAGGAAAAGTACAGCATTTGCAATTCCGGCTGCGGGGGCTGCCTGGGTCGTAGCAGTGGGAAGCTCTTTCCTCTGCTAGGATAATTGGTAGTGGGTGTTTGAATCACTCACGCCTCTCAAAGAAAGTCCACAACCTCCCTCTTTCCAACCCATCTCTGTCCATTTCCATTGTGCTTGCTCTAGTTAAGGCTTTCATCCTGTATGGCTGGATCCATCCATCCTGACTGGTGTCCCGTCTCCTGCCTCTCTCTGACCCTGTCCATACCCTCCAATCTTCTGCAGGCTGCTTTGCGATCCTCTCCCCCGTTTGATCATTTCCTCCAGCCCCTGCCCACCTACCAACCCACTGTTCAGAAGAAAACAATTAGCACCCTGGTAGACCAAGGAAAGAGGAGCCACCACACTCTTCTGCTCATATTTTGATTGTAGCACACATGCAGGATCTCTTTACCCAAATCCTGACCGATTGAGCTCAATTTTAGCAATATCTCCAAGAAAGTCAGACTGGGCTTAGAGCACTCAAAATGGATGGTTGTGTGTGTCCAAGATGGACATTCACCTGGTTTGTCCCAGAATCACCATACTTGCTGTTAAAACATTGAAATATTTCTCTTCCAGTTTGTATTATAAATAGCCATAACTCCTGGCCCCCAGGTGTCCTCCTATTGCTTCAGTGGACCTGGTCCCCCATCTCCCTACGTTCTAGCAACTAAAGCATAGCAGGGTGCTCACACTGCCTGGCCAGAACTATGGTCAGCATCTATTCCTATGGGTCTGAACCAATGGCTGACAAGTTCTTAAATATTTTGCATATCACTAATGTGAGCTGAAGTGTGTCCCTCCCAAATTCATATGATGAAGTCCTAATCCTCCAGTTCCTCCAAAGGTGACTGTACTTGGAGACAAGGCCTTTAAAAGGTAATTAAGGTAAAACGAGATCTTGTGGGTGGACCCTAATCCACTCTGACTGGAGTCATTCATTGCAAGAGGAGATCAGGACACATGCACGTAGAGGGAACACCATGTGATCACTCGAGGAAAAAACAGCCATCCACAAGTCAAAGAGAGAGACCCCAGCAGAAATCAACCTGCCAACACCTTCATCTTAGACTTCTAGCTTCCAGGATTGTAAGAAAATACATGTCTGTTGTTTAAGCCACCCAATCCTGGTACTTTGTTATAGCAGCCCAAGAAAACTAATACAGTTACCCTTGTGTGACAATTGGTCAGGCAAGAGCTGAAACGTAGAAGCTAGGTCAGAAATTGAGGGGGGCACTACTATTTCCAAGGATGATTATTATGCATATTCAAATGCAAGCTGATGATTGCTTACTACAGAAATTTAGAAGGAGTGAATCTTTGAAGCCACAGCCAACTACAGTTTTGATCTAATAATCTAGGATTCTTTAAAGTTCCTATTCACACGACTTTCATATCAGAAAGAACAATATGGAACCTGTGAATTCTAATTTCACAGGACAGGTTTTTCTTCTGCCTCCTTTTGTCCACATTCCTCTGATAAGAACTATCTTAAGAATAACCATCATATTGCTACCCTTCCCAATTTTTTTTAATACTTTCCTTGTTGAGGCAGTTTTGGATGAGAATGTAGAAAGGACTCACTTTTTGATAATGCTTAAAAATGATAATTGTATATGAAGTAATGCATATGTTAATTAGCTGGATTTAGCCACTCCACGATGTATACACATATCAAAACATCAGGCTGGGCACTGTGGCTCGTACCTGTAATCCCAGAATTTTGAGAAGCTAAGGCAAGAGGATCACTTGAGGCCAGCAGTTCAAACTCAGCCTGGGCAACATAGCAAGACCCTATCTTTACAAATTTTTTTTCTCATTAGCCAGGTGTGGTGGTGTTTGCCTGGAGTCTCAGCTACTCGGGAGACTGAAGTAGGAGGCTTGAGCCTAGGAGTTCAAGGTTGCATGAGCTATGATCATGCCACTGCACTCCAGCCTAGGCAACAAAACAAGACCCTGACTCAAAGAAAAAAAAATCATGTTATTCAGGGTAAATACATACAATTTTTATCTGTCAACTTAAAAATAAATATTAAAAAGTTACCTGTCTCAATTATAATTTTATTAGACTTTTCAAATAAGTCAATTGTACTCACAAACAAACAAGAAGATATTTAAGCAGGAGCCTTGGCATCAGGGGACTTAGATCCAAGGACTCGCTTTGCCACTGGTCATCTATTTGAGCTTTTGTGTACTACCTAACCTCTCCAGGTCTTAGTTTTATCATTTGCAAAAACACCTGCTATTCATTCAATACATATGTACTGAGCAAATCATATATCCCAAGCCTGTACCTGGGACTAGGGAGACAGTGGTAAATAAGACTTACAACTTGGCTGGGCGCGGTGGCTCACGCCTGTAATCCTAGCTCTCTGGGAGGCCCAGGCCAGGTGGATTGCTCAAGGTCAGGAGTTCGAGACCAGTTTAAGCAAGAGTGAGACCTCCGTCGCTACTAAAAATAGAAAGAAATTATCTGGACAACTAAAAAAAAAATATATATATATATATATATATATATATATATAGAAAAGATTAGCTGGGCATGGTGGCGCATGCCTGTAGTCCCAGCTACTCGGGAGGCTGAGGCAGGAGGGTGGCTTGAGCCCAGGAGTTTGAGGTTGCTGTGAACTAGACTGACGCCATGGCACTCTAGCCCGGGCAACAGAGCCAGACTCTGTCTCAAAAAAAAAAAAAAAAGACTTACAACCTTCCAAAGGAATGGGCATCAAACAAATAACTACACAAATGAGGATTTAATTGACATTGAGGCAAATACCAAGCAGGAAGAAGTAATGAGCAAGGATCAAGTGTTGATGACATGGCAGCTGATTTGGTTGCTTGGAAGTCTGTGGGGAGGACAGAGAATTTCTCCCAGAGAAAGTGAGGTTTCAGATGAAATTTGAAGGCTCAAAGGTTGGTCAGACAGAAGGAAGGAAAAGGAAAAAAGATTCTTAGCATAGGCAAAGACTTTGGCATGGAAAGGAACTTAATAGTATATTATGAAACACTTAAAGGAGAACAATGTGGTAGAGACAGAGGAGTTTCAGACAAGGCTGAAGACACAGGCAGGGCCCCTGTGAAGGCTTTGTTAAGGAATTTAGACTCTGTCATAAGGGCAATGAGAAGCCATTGTTGAGTTTCAAGCAGGAGCAAAACAAGAAAAAATTTAAATTTAAGAATATCCAAAATGTTTGTACCCCCATAATATCCCAAAATTTAAAAAAAAAAAAGAAAAGAAATAAATAAATTTTTAAAAAAGAATATCATACATCTCAAAAAAAAATATCATATGTTTCAATGAGAATGCATATAAAGTGCTATTTTTTGCTACTAATTAGTAACTCATTCCAAGTTCTTTATCAGCGTTTTCCTATATAGCTAAATAGTGATTTAATCTTCAAGCCCATAGATACAGTTTCTTTTGATCTGAACAAAAAAATAAAAAAAAAGAAAGGGAAGGAAAACAGGAAAAAGAAATGCTCAAGGCAGCCAAGACCAATATTTTTTGTTCCCTATTTTATAGATAAAGGGAATTAAGAGGTCACAAAGATTAAGGAACTTGCCCTAGGCCACAAAACTAGTGAGCACAGATCTGGGTCTAGAACACAGGGGAAAAGTTAAGAGATTCTGGAGGAGGGAGCAAGGAAGGGGGAAAAACCCATATCCCTAACAATGTTGAATACCCACACTATGCACATGCTCTAAATATGCTATTTTATTTAATCTTCAAAACAATCCAGAAAAGTAGGTATATGCACACTCGTTTTCTAGATAAGAAAACTGAGAGTGATTAGATTAGATTTTATATCCATGCCAAGATCTGAACCATATCTTCTGCTTTCTATCTTAGTAGACTCACTGTTACCCACACTGCTTCTTTCAGGGTGGTGCAAAGAACCTATGGTCAATAGCCAAGCTCCAAAAACGTCTTTCTTCATCTTGGATGGCGGGAGGATAGGAGGTAGGTCATAAAAGCATTTAAATTTGAGAAAATTCCCTTTTCTTAAGGTTACTTTAGAAAAAGACAAAAGAGATTGTAGGAGAAAAGGAAGGACTTTGGTCACTTCCTTTATGATTTATAACCCAGCCTTTGATTGGAAATCTTCTTCAACTCAGACCTAAAAAGGTTGGTCAATGGATTGATTGATAGACAGATAGACAATTTCAGAGTCCTGCTGACAACTCACCCCACTCGTTTTAAAATTCTGTTTCTCTTTTTACTTTACTGGATGTTAAGGCTACAATTACAGACATAATTTAGTTACCTTGTGTGCATCAGTGTGTTAAATGGTTTAATCACAGTGTCAGAAGTCAGCCTGCCTGGGTACAGACTGCCACTTTGAACACTATGCTTCATTTTCTTTATTAGCAAAATGAATAGAATCCCTACTTCACTGGGTGACTAGAAGAATTAAATAAAATAATATGTCCTTAGCATGGAGTAAGCATGGCTATTGTAATGTTAACAAATACTGAATTTTTTACAATTATTTTCTGTTTTCAGGAGGAAGGCTAAGTTAGAATTTTTTAAAAGATTAATTATATGAAGATCACAGTGGTCAATTTATTGCTTTGAAATCTTCATGTGGAAATTGGCTGCAAATTAAATCTTGATTTCATTCTTATAAATTATTCAATAATACTAAAATGTAAGCAAATGAGATCCTCTTGTGTTTGAAATAAATGCCCTGAATTGATACGAACAGCAAGAAAAAAATGATTGCAGCTTTTTATGTTTTGTACAAGACATTTGCTAGCAAAATTTTTAAAGCACCTTTATGTCTAGTTTTAATAGCTGTAGCTTGAACTTTTGCATATGTGAATTTGTTGAATTATTATATGCTTAGTCTTGCCCATCTGGTTTTTTTTTTTTTTTTTAGACAGAGTCTCTCTCTGTCCTCCTGGATAGAGAATCCTCTTGCCTCAGCCTCCCAAATAGCTGAGACTACACACGAGCACCATATATCCAGCTAATTTTCCTGTTTTTAGTAGATGGGGTCTTGCTTTTGCTCAGGCTGGTCTCGAACTTCTTAGCTCAAGTGATCCTCCTGCCTTGGCCTCCCAGAGTGTTAGGATTACAGGCATGAGCCACCACGCCTGGCCAACCCATCTGATTCTTAATATCTTTATTCATTTTCTATTGCTGCTATAATAAATTATTATACTCTTTAGTGGCTTAAAACAACACAAATTTATTATCTTACAGTTCTCTAGGTCAAAAGTATGAAACAGGGCTAAAATTAAGGTGTCAGCAGGGCTGTCTTCCTTTCTGGCAGATCTAAAGGACAAACTATTTCCTTGACTTTTCCAGCTTCTAGAGACCGACCACTTTCCTTGGCTCATGGCTGTCTTCCTTCGTCTTCGAAGCTGCAACATTGGACCAAGTCTTTCCTGTATCCTCAGTCAGCTCAGGCTCTCATAAAAAAGACCATAGATTGAGTAGTTTAAACAACAGACATTTATTTTCTTACAATTCTGGAGGCTGGATGTCTAACATCAGGGTGCCTGCATGGTCAGGTTCTGGTGTGGGCAAGCCTTCTGGCTTGCAGATGGCAGCATTCTCACTGTGTCTTCACATGGGGAAGAGACAGAGAGAGCAAGCTCTCTGGTGTCTCTTCTTATAAGGACACTAATCCCATCCTGAGGGCCTCATCCTTATGAGCTCATTTGAACCTAATTGCCTCTCAAAGGCCCCACCTCCAAACGCCATCACATTGTGGGTTAGGGATTGAACCTATGGGTTTGAGAGGGACAGAATTCAGTCCACAGCACATCTTATCACTCTGACTTCCTCTTCTGCCTCCTTCTTTCACATTTAAGGGCCTTTGTGATTACAATGGGTCCCCTTGGATAATGCAGGATAATCTCCCTGTTTTAAGGTCAGCTGATTTGCAACCTGCATTCCCCCTTACTACATAAGGGAACATACAGACTGCAGACTTCGAAAATGGACATCTTTGGGGGCAATATTCTGCCTGTCACAGTATCATATCCATAATAAATTCCTAGAATCTGGACAAGCTTGTTAAATTCAAAATAAAAGAGAGCCTGGGGAGTTAAATTCAGTATCCCAATAGTGCTTTCAATTCCTGTGATTTTAGAGTCACGCTACACTTAACCTTAAAAATGAAGTTCACAGCATTGAACAAAGAGAAAGGTGTTACATGTGTCATACATACATTTATTTATACACCTATCTTTTATACATACATATATGTTTGTATATGTACATTTACCTAGATGTGATGGTTACTTTTATAAGTCAACTAACTAAGCTATGGTATCCACTTGTTTGGTCACACGCCAGTCTAGATGTTGCTGTGAAGGTACATTTTAGATGTGATTAACATTTAGGTCAGTAGACTTTGAGTGAATCAGATTTCTCTCCATAATGTGAGTTGAAAGCCTTTAGAGAAAAGACTGAAGTCACCCCAGGAAGAGAGAGATTTCTGCTTCCAGACTGCCTTTGGGTACAAGACTACAACTCCCGCTGGAATTTCCAGTCTGCTGGCCTGCCCTGCACGCTTCACATTTGTCGGTTCTCACAATCTCATCAGCCAGTTCCTGAAAATAATTTCTTTTAATTTTTTTTATTTCAGCATATTATGGGGGTACAGATGTTTAGGTTACATATGTTGCCCTTGCCCCCCCCAAGTCTGAGTTTCAAATATGTCCATTCTTCGGGTGGTGCGCATTGCACTCTTTGTGTATGTATAGACCCATCCGCTCTCCCTCCTCCCCCTCCTCCCTCCTCCCTGCCCAACATCCAATAGATGTTATTGTTATATGTGCACATATGTGTTGATCAGTTAATACCAATTTGATGGTGAGTACATGTGGTGCTCGTCTTTCCATTCTTGGGATACCTCACTTAGTAGAATGCATTTAATTTTTAAAAATATATATAATTTATATTCCTATAATTTAATTTTATGTAGCTTTAAACTTCCATAATTTAAATTATATACCTAAATTCCTGTATATATGTGTGTGTGTGTGTATATATATACATACACACACACACCCTATTGGTTCTATTTCTCTGGAGAACCCTGACTAATGCAATAGGCAATAGCAAATGTTACTACTTTTGCTACTGAAATGATTATTTATTGATCATTTTAATCATAAACATCTTGCTGATTTTTAATTTTGTAGATTACAAAATAAAAAGCTGTATTTATTTATTTATTTATTTGGGGTTAAGTAAATGCCAGACACATGCCCATTGTGAAAAATTCAAACAACAGAAAGTTAGAATTGAGTGGAGCCTGAAATGTTCTTTATTAAAAATGATCGTGAGGTAGTCAGGAATAGAAGATATGTGCCTGTAAACCCCTTCCATTTGCTACAGAAGTCCCAAAGAGCCCAATTTTTAAAATCCTGCCTTAGACTGTTTGCGAAGCCATTAGTATCCCCAGCCTATACAACCATGGGGCAGAGAGCAACCTGGAGGGAAACCAGAGCGACCAGAGGGGTCACAGGTGAATTGCTGGGCCCACTATCAGAGGTTCTAAGCAACCCTGGCATTAGAGATTCTGTTGTACGGATGTATTTGCGAATAACATTTTTGCATTGCATAAGATTGGTCTTCTCGTTAGAGATGAGGAAAGAAACAAAGATATATACTACCACCTTTTTGTTTTCAAGTTGTTAACAAAATAGACATAACTGTTGTGACTTGCCTTTGCCAATGTTGCCTGTCACTCTAGCATTCAGTAAGGCTGGTAACCTGAAACGCATTCTTGCTACTGGGAGAACAATATGTATCCTTGCCCGCAAGATACAGTTTTGGGTCTAACTAGGAGTTGGAAAACTTTGTAAAAGTCCAGATAGTAAACAGTTTAGGTTTTGTGGACTCCTGCTCAACCCCACCATTAGAGTACAAAAGCACCCGTAAGTAATACATGAAAGAATGAACATGATAATGTTTCAGTGAAATTTTCTTTACAGACATTAAGTTCAAATTTTTTATAATTCTTACCTGTCATGTGGCTGGGCACGGTGGCTCACTTCTGTAATCCTAGCACTTTGGGAGGCCAGGGTGAGAGAATTGCTTCAGGCCAGGAGCTCGAGATCAGCCTCGGGAACACAGCAAGATCCCATCTCTACAAAAAAATAGAAAAAATTAACCGAGCCTGGTGGTATATGCCTGTAGTCTCAACCTTCCAGAGGCTGAGGCAAGAAGATCACTTGAGCCCAGGAATTTGTGGTTGCAGTGAACTCTGATGATGCCACTGCACTCAAGCCAGTGCAACAGAGTAAGATCCTATATGAAAAAAAAAAAAAATTTCTCACCTATCATGAAAGGTGATTCTCTTTTGGACGTTTTCAATCATTTAAAAATGTTTTAAAAATAATGATTAGCACACAGGCTGTACTAAACAGGGAGCAGGCTAGATTTGGCCCTCAGGAGTCAGTCAATCACTTTCATAAACAACACTTATTGAGAATAAGATTGTTGAGTTATGTTTAGTGGAAAATAATCACCTTGTTCCTAAGTATAGAAAAATCAATTCTATGGTAACCCAGATAGATTATTTTAATTGTAGAAATAATTGGCTCCACCGGTTCAGATATTTGCCAATATTTAAATCACAAATTGAAAGTAGCTTCATTCATTCATTAGTTTCTTTAATAAATATTTATTGAGTATCCACTATGTCTCAGGCACTGTATAAGGTACTAGGATACAAGAACAAACATCCTACAAATTCATTCCCAGAACAAACCTTTGAAAATTACTCCCTAACGTTCCTTTAATCTACTTGGAATTTTGATTTTTTTTAAGTTAAAATTTTTTAATTCTCAGAAATGTTTGACTTTTGATTTTATTCATTCTAGCCAAACCCTACAAAACCACAATCAAGGATGAGATGGTGTTAGCCCAAGTCTGAGGTATTATTAACTTAAGTAAAAACAAAGAAGAGCATTTAATATGAATGATAATAAACCTTCATATTGAAATGAGATAAGAAGCCAATACATGTTTTATTTTGAGCATCAGTGATGGTTTAATTAGAAATAACTATAATAGGTTCAGCAAAATATATTACCTTCCTATCTCTAATAGCATGAAATTAATTTTTAGCTACAGTGATTAAGCATAAGTTGCCACTCTCCAAGAAAATAATGGTCACAATGCACTAATCTATTGCAAATCAGGAATTGGGGCATTGCAGAGACAATCTGCTTATCCAAGTATATTTACTGGATACCTCTTAATTACCTAACTCAGAAAATAAGTCTCTTTCAATCTGAATGTATTTAAATATATTTGTAAGCTTTGGTTTGGCTTGACGTTCATCACGGTTCTGTCCATGATAGTGGAAAATTAGAGATAGCTTAAGTGTCCATTTTGAAAAGAATAAATAAATATATAATGGCAATATATTATGGAACCACCAGGCAATGGAATATAACCGTTACAAAAGATTGTTCTAAATCAACAGGCACTACTAAAGAAAGATATCTATGATCTACTAAAGAGTTTTTCAAAAAACAGGTTACAAGCTAGCATTTATAGTTTGATCTAATGTATGTGAGATCACATACATTAGGATACTAACAAAATTTTAAAAGTGATTGCTTCTGGGCGGCCAGGATTTGGGGTGATTTTTACTATCTTCTAATTTTTTCTATTGTTTGAATCTTTCACAATGGGCATGTATTGGGCATTTACTTAATATAAAACAAATGAACAAAGCTTTTTATTTTATAATCTACAAAATTAAACATCAACAAGATTTTTATAATTAAAATGATCAATAAATAATCATTTCAATAGCAAAAGTAGTAACAAGCGCATGAGGTTGTCAGGATGGCAAGCGCTTACACAGCACAGATTTATTATCACTATTGAAATTTATCCTTAATCTGACCTCTTTTGAGAACGCCAGTCCATTCCCACTATCCTGCCTTCAACAACCTTTCTTCATTTGAAAACTTTAAGAACATTGTGAGTCTTGCCATCCTCTACATGCCTATTGCTTTCAAGAAGCTCAGCATCCTAGCACTGAGAACTTTCGAGATCAAGTCCAAATCCCTCATCCTACAAATGAGGGAACTGAGACAGACGGGTGACATGACCTGCCCAAAGGCCCACAGCTAAAGCTTGTCAGCACAATCTCTCTCACTTTTTTGCTAATCACAGAAAGTTATCTCGACCTCATCATGGAACTTCCATGGTCTCCTGGGACTCCCGCATGAATGCAAACTGAGCTCCTGCTGAAATGTACCGGCATGCCAGCCTGTATTCACAGAGCTCTGGGGGTGTGCAAGGCTGAAAGGACAGGCAGAAGACCCAGGCACATGGCTGTGATGCTGCACCCGGCAAAAATGGAGAGGTGCGTTGACATCGGGGCTCTTAGAAGCAGATGGATTGAGGGGAAAGAAGCCTCTGTGTGCTATACAGCTGCCCAGGCAAAGAAAACATTGAAAATGCTTATGCTGTGCATCACAGAGAGGTTCAGATGTGGCATTTTGCAGCCATCTATCAGTAAAGAGGTAATGTTCTAAACTAAAGGAATAAATGCAATTCCTTAGTGTATGGAGAGCAAAGAACTTAAAGTCTGGGGTGAAGGAAAATATTCAGTCAAAGGTAATAAAAAATACTAATAGCTGTAATTTATCAAGAACCTACTATGCACTTATACATAAACTATTACCCCAAACTTTCACTACAACCCACAAGCCTTTGTTCTTCAATCAGTACTGCTGCTCTGTCAGCACAGGTCAGACCTCACATCGCCAGAAGGCAATGGAGAAGAAAATGGGAAAGGGAAGGTTATTGCTGCCAAGCGGTGCTCTGAAGCTTAGAAGGATGAAGACTGTGAAAATCCATTGGCTACGGGGTTTAGGACATTTTCAGTGTCCTTTTAGCGTTTTATTCTCCCTCCTGTCATGTTACCATGAAATCTGACCCTATTTGGCTAACTGAATTTAATTACCGGGATTAAACTGAGCCTACAGTAAGTGTAATATTTTCTGGAAGTCAATGTGATTCATCTGTATGAGGTAAAGGAAATTTTACCAGGAAGAAGAGTTGCTATTTCGCAAATGCCGCTAAGCTTATCAGAGTACGGTCGTTGCAATCATTTATTGACATGTATTAACTCCTTCCTTTGGGGAGGCCAATCTACAAAATCTGTAAACATGCTTTGTAAATCATTCCCCATTTCTTCCCCTTCTTCTATCCCTGCATTTTTGCCTAAAGCAAGTGCAAGCAGTCTGCAGAAAGGCTCGGTTCAAAGGATCAATCACCACAAACAGGAAATGACTCTCTGGCATGTTTCTCTGCAGTCAGACGAGCTCTGAACGACTTTTTGCCATGAGGAAGTTCATATCCATATGTAGTTCGTAAATCTGTTATCATTATTTCCCTCCAAGTATTTTAGTCATTCCTTATTTTCCTGCTCTTCTCTTATCTACTTAATATCTGGGTTTCTATGCCACTCATTAACCATTCTTAGAATTTTAACATCTTAGCCGGGCACAGCGGCTCACGCCTGTAATGTTAGCACTCTGGGAGGCCAAGGGGGGATCACTTGAGGTTAGGAGTTCGAGATCAGCCTGAGCAAGAGCGAGACTCCAGCTCTACTAAAAATAGAAAAAATTAGCTGAGCATGGTGGCGCATGCCTGTGGTCCCAGCTTCTTGGGAGGCTGAGGCAGGAGGATCACTTGAGCCCAGGAGTTTGAGGTTGCTGTGACTTAGGCTGATGCCATGACACTGTAGCCTGGGCAACAGAGTGAGACTCTGCCTCAAAAAAAATAATAATTTTAACATCTTCCACATCCACGTGGAGATTAGCAATAGCACATTTTCCCAAAACGAACTCCACAGATATCATGCCCGAGATCAGTGCTGTCCAATAGAAATAGCATGTGAGCCATACATGTAATTTAAAATGTTATCGTTGCTGCGTTAAAATTTTTTAAAAGAAACAGGTAAAATAAATTTAATAATATATTTTCCTTAACCCAATATAGTCAAAGAACTTTTGTTTTAACATTTCATCAATATTTTAAAATTATTAAGGGGATAGTTTATATTTTTTGTACTAAGTTGTGGGGAACCTGCAGCCTTCTGATTTCAAGATTGTTCTTTTTCAAGCATCAAAGGAGGCAAAAAATGCTTCATCTTTCTCTGCTGCATCCCTTTTAATAATGTGTTCTGTAAAATTTGGATTCAGTCATAAGGCCACACTTAAGGAACTAGAAGGCCACATGTGGCTTTAAGGCTGCAGGTTTCCCACCCCTGCCCCCAGTATGGAAATATAGTTCTTTCTCAGGCCAGGTTTTCCAACTAAATTAAGAGAAGCCATGTCTTAGACATTTCTGTGATCTCCCTCCTCCCTTACACTCTCCCTTATCTCAACTCTTGCATTTCATTAATGGAAAAACTGGTGCCCAGAGAGGTTGATAATTGGCCCAAGGCCACACAGTAGTTAAGAGCAATGATCTAAATTCAGTCTTTTTTTTTTTTTTTTTTTTTTGAGACAGAGTCTCACTCTGTTGCCCCGGCTAGAGTGCCGTGGCGTCAGCCTAGCTCACAGCAACCTCAAAGTCCTGGGCTCAAGCAATCC
The DNA here is from genome assembly GCA_963575035.1 of Avahi laniger. Lineage (NCBI taxonomy): Eukaryota > Metazoa > Chordata > Mammalia > Primates > Indriidae > Avahi > Avahi laniger. Next base: position 2,948 of record CAUYSK010028501.1, on the reverse strand, counting down.
TCCTGCCTCAACCTCCTGAGTAGCTCAGACTAGAGGCATGTGCCACCATGCCCGGCTAATTTTTCTATATATTTTTAGTTGTCCAGCTAATTTTTTCTATTTTTAGTAGAGATGGGGGTCTCACTCTCGCTCAGGCTGGTCTGGAACTCCTGAACTCAAACTATCCTCCCATCTCGGCCTCCCAGGGTGCTAGGATTACAGGCGTGAGCCACCACGCCTAGCCTAAATTCAGTCTTACTGATGACCAGGTCAGAACTCTTCTGACTGCTTTAAGAACCTAAATCCCTTCCCTTCCACCCTATTTTTCCCTCAGGGTTCAGTAATTCTTCTTTTAAGGCTCTTAAACAAGAAAGAGTTGATCTTTCCCTTCTTCTCATTCATTAAGTTTAGTGGCCGAACTAACTGATCTTTCAAGCACAACAGGAGGATTTAAGAATTGCTCACTGGTAGCTGGTATCTGGTAACTTCTCTTTTCATTTCCTTAAACGTAAGACTCATAAACCCTTCACTTAAGAAGAGAGGAAAGGTTATTCACTAGCTAACTTTCTGACTAAGCATTGTGCTACATACATTCATTTGTTGTGGTAATCTCTCTAGGTGCCACCAGTAATTTGTTAGTGGTATTTATTTGTGGTTTTTCATTTTTCTAAAACGAATACATGTAATTTTTTATATAAGCAAATAATACATGTTAATAATAAATGAATATGGCTAGTACATTTGATAAAGAGACAGTCTGATCTTTCAATCTGGTTTAATTCTCCCAGATCTATTAATAGAAGCCTTTTTTTTTAACCATTTCAGATAATCATCAAAATACTTTCTAAAGGTGGAAATGGAGAAACAATGTAATTTTGCACTCTCATCCCCTACTATATAAAAATCACTCATCAGTATAAAATGGCTTAACTGTGATTCAGGTTGAGCACCCAGAACATTCCACTTAAATTTCTATCAGCGCAGACTATGACAACACTTGATCACTTCAGCAATGCTAAGGGCAACCATTTGTTGACCTCTCCTTCTCTCAACTGCAAAAAAAGGAAGTAAACAAGATAGCTTACAGTCAGATTCTAATATTATATGACAAAGAAATTATGAAAATTAGTTTTATGCATTTTAAATATATATAGGTATTATTTGTCTTATAGTTTTAAAGCATTTTCATTGGTCATTTTCAACAGATAAAATAATAAGATTCCCACATATCTCACCAATCTGTTCCAAATGATTCATCCTTTAGATTTCAATATACAATGGGTAATATATTTATCTGGAAGTGGGAAAATGAGAAAACCTCGTATTTTCCTAAGACATTCATGTTCACCTTCCATGCCATGAGAAAATGAAGCCTAAATTTCCATAGGCTGATCCTATTTATATTTTGTAATTTTCAGGTACAAATGCACAGAGCTTTAAAATAGCTATCTTGATGTTTCAGCTAAATCAACTTTCATAACATTTTAGGTTCACTAACAGAGCTTAGGATCTGAAGGAATAAAGGAGTAAATACATTTATAATTTGAATTGAAAAGACCAGGTTTACATTTTTGTATGTTTATATGCACGTTATTAATATTTTTCCTTCAGTAGGGATATATCTAAAGTTTGGAAGATACAAAAAAGATACCAAAAAACACCCTTACTAGCAATGGGATCAGTATTTGAATTTCTCAATAAACTGGTATTTATAGATATAGATTTTGCTTTTTCTGTATCTGGGAGAAGGAAATATAAAAGAGTTTACAATAAATTTAAGAACTAAGTGTTTTTGAGAAGAGATTTGCGATTATCCAGTCCAAATCCCTTCTTTACTTTAGAGGCAACAATAAGCATTTTGATTTCAGTGCAGAATTCTTGCCAAATGACAGTGTTCTCAAGTATGTTAGGTGGTGGAACCAATAAAGTCAGTGTCTTTTGTGGAAATCTATAAAATGCTGATATATTTATAACTGCCCTGGAAACCAGAACTTTCACTAGCAGAAAATAAGACTCTATTGCATATATGTTATACTCAACCTCAGCTAAAAGGCTGTTAAACTAAACAAAATTAGTTATTTCAGAAATTTTCTATTAATATTTTTAGGCTATCTGTTCATTCTGTCTCCTGCGCTCATCAGCAAATAAGCAGTAAAAGATGACAAAGGTTTAAGGAAAATTTAAGGGGAGGGTGAATTTATTTGTAGAAATCCTAACTTTATTATATTTTTTTTTCTAAGATTAAGATGGACCGATCATTTCTTATCAGCAGTAGCACATCTGTGCTCCCTGGGAGCATGGTTCTTTTTCTTTCTTTCTTTTTTTTTTTTTTTATTTTACTGAGGATGCTAAGTCAGTTCTTATTTGGTACAGCTTAGCTAAAACGTTTAGGTATAACTATTTTTGTTTTGTTTTCATCCCACTGTGCTAAAATCATGTGGTTACTGCATGTACCTTATGTTCTTTAAAAGATGGCTTTCAATGAAAGTGTTTTGAGAATATAAGCCTTCTTTAATGTTTTTGGGCAATTACCACAATCAAAACTAATTTTGAAATAGTACTCAATTAAAAAGCAATTGAATGTGGGAAGTGACTTTTAAAAAGACTTCTGTTTAAGAGCGGACATGTTGACTCTTCTTGATTTCAAAAGTAAAGTATTCTGTGTATAAATGAATTGTTCATGACATAATTCTGAGTCAAAAAAACCTTCACTTGACTAACCTTAAAGAAAAAAAAAGCTTGCAAATTTCATTTCATGTGCAAAATAAAGAAAAAAGAGAGAGGTCTGAAATAAAACAAAAGTTGTTAACACTGTTTACTCCAGGTGATAAGGAAAGAACTTTCAGTTTTTATTGTATAGATTTCCATATCATTTAACCATTTTTCAATAAGTGTACACAACTTTTTTACTTTTTAAACCAACAAGTCACAAGAAAATTGTTTATTGAATTCTTTTTTTTCTTTTTTCT
>CAUYSK010028495.1:0-21009 GCA_963575035.1 Avahi laniger | reverse complement strand
CCAGCCTAAGAAAGAGTGAGACCCTGTCTCTACCAAAAATAGAAAGAAATTAATTGGACAGCTAAAAATATATATAAAAAAATATTAGCCGGGCATGGTGGCACATAGCTGTAGTCCCAGCTACTCGGGAGGCTGAGGCAGAAGGATTGCTTGAGCCCAAGAGTTTGAGGTTGCTGTGAGCTAGGCTGACGCCACCACACTCTAGCCTGGGCAATGGAGTGAGACTCTGTCTCAAAAAAAAAAAAATGTGGAAATCTTAGCTTGCAGGCTGTACAAAACTGGCTGCTAGTTGGATTTTGTCTGTGGGCTGTTTACTGCTGAGCCTTGAGTTAGACCGACCCCTGTTTTCTGTGTCCTAGTACAATTTTTTTGGATAAGTTTTACTTTCCAAATGCTTCTGTAGACATGAGCTCTAATCTAGAAGCTTCACGAGAGCAGGAACCATGTTTTGTTCTTATTCTCTTCCTTTCCTCCTCCTCTTCCTCTCTTTCTCTTCCTCCTCCTCCTCTTCCTCCTCTCCTCCTCCTCCTTCTTCCTCTTCTTCTTTCTGCTGCTATTATTACTTACCATGTCCCCGTTTCGCCACTCTATATCCAATGTGTCGCATAATGACCGGCAATCGAAGTACTCAATAAATACACATGGACTAAGTGAAGCTCTTTCTCAAAGCTTCAGTGACGTATCTTGGGCTTCCAGAGGATCGGAAGAAAAGAAGAGATTGTCTTCTTCGGTGTTTCACTGAGCTGCAATACTGTAATCACTCTCTGGTGGTTCCAGGAAAGTGGGTGGGGTGGGTGGTGGGAAGGAAACCACGCCAGGGTCAGGAAACCTAAGTTTTAGTCCTGGCTTTATCATAACTTGGTGACTTTGGACAAATCATTTATATTTCTTGCATCTTTTTGCTCCTTCACTTATAAAATAAACGGGTTGGAAACCAATGGCTAAGGTCTCCTGCAGTCGAAGACTGAATGGTGGAAAGGAAAACATTAGGAAACAGCCAGAGGGATGGAGGAGAGGAGGAAATTGTCCCTATATTTCGGGGTGACTTTGGAAATTGATTTGGAGTTTTGGCAAGAAGCTTTATGAAGAAATAAATGCTAATGGCTGAAACAGACATATAAACACAGTTGTAATAGAAGGAGGGTTTGCCAGTTCATTATCTTTAAAAGTAATTTTAAATCTTCCTTTCTACCGAAGACAGGAATATTTCTAATTTTGTTTTCAAAGGATAGTGCTTCACCATCTTTATGTTAAGAAAGTTACCTTTTGCTACACACATGGCAGCCATCTGTAACTAGAAAAATTGTCCTCTATGTAAATATTGTCCAGTAAATTAATCAAACTTCCATTGAACACTTACTAAATGTCAGGTGCTTAGTTAGATGCCTCAGAGATGGAGAGCAGATGGTTCCTTTCCTCGGGGAGTTTTAATCTGGAGATGTCGAATGGAGGGCCATTTAGTTCTGACCAGGAAAGCAGAAACACCTCTAAGTATTTAAAATGAAGGGATTTAATGCAAAAAATAAATGGTTACACAGATGATGGAATTGTTGAGAAGGCAACGGGGCATGATGAGGTAACCCAGGAGATAGTGTGGACCTGCTACTGGGATGATCTTTAGAGCCATAAGGAAAGCGATGGCCTGCGGTCAGTGAGGTGGACATGCCAGAATTTACATGGAAGATGGTGGAAATAGGATTGAAAGCCTCAGAGTAAGGCCAGAAAATCGACCAGATGATTCTGTGCTATGGAGAGAATTGGAGGACATACTACTTAGTAAGGAAATAAGGAATATGCTGGTGAGAAGAGCACCAGCATCACTCAGAAGTCCAGTGGTGGCTCCTTGGTAGGCCAGGGCTAAATGTTGGAAACACCGCAATGGAACTGGGCTTACCAACAGCAATGGGGAAGATAACACTTTGTGATAATAGAGGCCGGATGGTGACATTTAACCATCAGGTAGACATTTATTGTGATGAGTGGAAAATGTGGAGAAGCAACCAGGAAGGCCCCTCCTGCAGAGAGCTTTGAAGATAGTTATGGAAAATGGCACCTCCAGTGGCAAAATAGATGATCAGTCAACAGGAGTACTACTCACTTGGGTGCGGTGACTCAGGCCTGTAATCCTGGCATTTTGGGAGGCCAAGGCAGGAGGATTGCTTGAGACCAGGAGTTTGAGACCAGCCTGAGCAACATAGCAAGATCCCATATCTACCAAAAATAAAAAAAATTAGCCAGGTGTGGTGGTGTGCTCTGTAGTTTCAGCTACTCAGGAGGCTGAGGCAGCAGGATTGCTTGAGTTTGGGAGTTTGAGGTTGCAGTGAACTATGATGATGCCACTGCACTCTAGCCTTTGAGATCTTGTCTCAAAAAAAAAAATCATACAGTACATGCTTAAAAAAAAGAATATTACTCAATATGTACAATCAAGAGAAATCAAGGATGAATGATCAGAACACTGGGAACAATCACACCCAAAAATAAGGCACGATCCCTTGCCCATGTTTGCTAGATGTGAGCCAATTTTCAAACCTGAAACCCAGTGAGAGGCCAGTTCCGCAACATCATGACAAGTACAGGCAGTAATGATTCCTCCAGGCTTTCCCCAAAGGGATGGACTTACGGCCATTTACTTAGTAGACGTACACCGGGGGCAGAGGTGTGCCTAAATATTTCAAGGATTACTGGACGCAGGAACCTAATTTAAATTGACACCTAGAGGCCCAAAGTGTCATCATGACCCCCTGTTAGTGTGAGGGAACCAGGTAATAAATGAAGTCCTGGCCACTGTCCAACTCACGATATCCCCGTAAGGTCTACGGACTCATCCAGTCTCAAATGCGTAATTGGGATAGACATTCTTCACAGTTGGTTTAACTCATACATTTGGCCCTTGGCCTATAGGATAGGAGTTGTCATAGTGGGAAAAGGCAAGTGGAAGGCTCTGAAACTGCCTCCCACTTCCTAATCCTGGTAAAAATAGTCAGTTAAAGAAAATACGTTATCCTGAGGAGGATGGAAGAAATTAGTGCCACCCTAAAAACCCAAAGGATACACAGACAGTGATTCCTGCTGTATCTCTGTTCAATCTAGATGAATACAAAAGTCTGGCCCCTGCAAAAATCAGGGATGATGGATGATGACAGACTACTGTAACCTCAACCATGCGGTAGTTCTCTTTGCAGCCGTTATACCAGATGTGGCAGCTTTGCTAGAGCAGATTAACAATCGAGCAGATAACCTGCTTCCTGGGAAACCCAACCTGTGACGAAAGATGTTTCCTTCATTGCTAGTCAAGCATCAAACACTCACAGAAGAGCAGGTGGAGGACAGGTAGAAAAGAAACCATGAAAAACAAATGGAAATCAATGAGTGCTGTTCTAGAAATGTCATTCTAGAAATGCCATTACTTTCTTTGCCTATTCATTTGCTTACTTTCACCCATAATGCTAGCTGAATGCTGTCGGTGGCATATTTTGTGCCCTGTGATCCAATTCCTCTTACCAAGTCAATTGCACCCAAGGTGAGTACCTGATCCAAGGACAACTCATCCATTGGCTGGCCAGTTAATAAGCGATTTGGGTGGTCCGGTGCTGAGCCAGGTCAATTACCTTCTGCACTCGGCAATTTGGGATGGGGAGACAGAAGCTGAGCTGGGTAGCTCTTGAGTATAGGGATGAAGTGGGCAATAGGGACAGCTTGGGAGTGGCTACTGCAAGCTCTGAGCATGAGGATGAAGCTCAGCAAGAGAGTAGCAGGTGCACTGAAAGAAGTGCAGATGGGAGAATTGGAGCTGAGAGGAAGAGAAGCCTCGACTTTCCCTGGCTGCCCCATCCCGGTTCCTGCGCAGCCTGTGTGTGTTTCGGTTCTTACCTTTGGGCTCCAGGAGATACCTCTGAGGATATTTCTCAGGTGAGCTGGATTGAGTGGACCTCTTTCTTGCAACCAAAGGAGCTTGCCTAGAATTGAGGCTTGAGGGCCACCACTTTCTGTTTGATTTATCAATGACTCTTTCTTTCTCTTATCATTAGAGCTTTTCTATGTCTTGTTTTTCTCTCTCCACTTAAGCTGTGAGGTCAGTGTTCTGTATATTTAGGAAAAGCTAATGATAATACATGTAGTAATAATATTTGTACTACTAATAATAACTTATATTAACTCAGTTTTTTTTTTTTTTTTGAGATGGAGTCTCACTCTGTTGCCCGGGCTAGAGTGCCGTGGTGTCAGCCTAGCTCACAGCAACCTCAAACTCTTGGGCTCAAGCAATCCTCCTGCCTCCGCCTCCCAAGAGTAGCTGGGACTACAGGCATGTGCCACCATGCCCGGCTAATTTTTTCAATATATTTTTAGTTGTCCAGCCAATTTCTTTCTATTTTTAGTAGAGATGGGGTCTCGCTCTTGCTCAGGCTGGTCTCGAATTCCCGAGCTCAAATGATCCTCCCCCCTCGGCCTCCCAGAGTGCTAGGATTACAGGCGTGAGCTACCGCGTCCAGCCTTAACTCAGTTTTTACTATGTGCCAACACTGGCTAGGTGTTTTGTGTATACTAGATTTGGTAATACATGCTCCATTGTGAGTTATTATTATCACTGTTATTAATAATTACCTTACTCTACTAACCCTAAGTACACAACCAAAGAAAATGAACTCATAATACAGCTGGAGGGAGAAAAGGAAGAATTTATTCTTGGGGTGCTATTTTTTTCCCTTAAGATTTTTTTTCTTTTCAACAAAAGTGATACATATTTATTAGCGAGTTGGATTTGGAATTTGGAAAATACAGAAAAGCACAAAGAAGAAAATTTTAAAAATCATCCTTATTCTCACCACTGCAGATAGCCATTGTTACTGCTGTGATGCGTGTCCTTCTGGACTGTGACACACACACACACATTCTGTTTTGTAACTATTTCCCATACACAGTCTGACCACGTGAACCCATTCCATGCCATTAAATATGCTTTTATGACATTTTTTAAGAGCTGCACAATATCCCTCTATGTGGTGTCAGTGAAGAGTCATGAGCAAAGGACCCTGGGAGGTTGTCCCCTGGGGATTGTCAACTCCTGCCTCTGCTAAGCGTTCTCGGTACATCTGTGCTTAGAGCGGGGGAGAGCTGTATGACCTCTGGAGGGCACTATGTTTCCAAAATTCTTCCAAAAACAAGAAATTCTTACATCTCCTTTATGTCCTCTTTTCTTCTGCTTCCTTTAGCTTATGTTGCTTTTGAAAACTTGTGCTCTCAGCCACCTTGAAGCTCCTGTTAATTGGTACCTTGGAGTTGGTTTGCATAACGTCTGCGTTCTGGGGCCAGACGCTGATGTCCTGTCCCTCCTGGACCTGCCTTGGGGTCCTCAGCTGAGTCCTCCATACCCGTTAATTTCCCCGCACAACACCAGTGACTACCAGCAGATGGCGCTGTGAGCAAGTGCGTCTGCCTAGGTGTGATTTACACAAGCCCTTGAAGGCTTTAAATATTTATCCACAAAATTCAATAAAGCTGTTCATCAAATCTAATGCTTGGAATTTGGGCAGCCCATGAAAATATTATAATATTTTGCCCGAGGTTCCAGAATCCTCTTCTGTATGGGGTGTTTGTGTATTCAGACTTCTGTATTTGTTTATCATCAGCAGGAAGGAATTCATGTGATATACTGGAGGTTTTGCATGAGACCAGGCCTCATGCAAAATTTTCTCTAGATATTGCAGGGATTGCAGGCTCCTTACCTGACTGAGAGGTCCTTGAGGTTAGGCACTGGGTTTGCTCCATCTCTGTATCCTGTGCACCTAGCAAGTGCCTAGCAGAAAGGAAGTGCTCCATGAACAAATTAATTCAGGGAGGGAGCAGATGGAGAAGGTTATTTTTTATTTTGAAGGTGTGTGGGTGTGTGTGTGTGTGTGGTATTGCCCCCCCCCCAGGAGGAGTTTGGAAATGCATCTGGTTGCCACAGTGCTCGGGTGGGTGGATGGGTGAGAGGCGCCTTCCACTGTGATTTAATGAGCAGGATTGAAGGGTGCTGAACCTTAAGGAAACAATTCAGCACAAATAACTGTCCTGTCCAAAATGCCTTTCCCTACCCTTCAAGAACCTCTGTATGGGCTCTTTCTGGCTGGTGTTGTTACAAGAGCCACCATAACTTCTCTGAACCTCAGTTTTCCTCCTCTGTAAAACGGAGATATAAACATTCACCTGATTAACTCATAGAATTGTGGCTCTCAAATAAGCGACATATGTTAAACCACTGTTTGTAAATTATAAGGCATAATATAACATAGCAGTCGCCTTGGTCCATGGGGACCCACAAGCCTGGCCTCATTGACCACGGTGCTGTAATCAGCTGAGGCCTGAGTAGGATTCAGACCTGTTCCTACCTGAGTCTTCAACATCTGTCACTAGCTCTGCTCTCCTCCCAGGTGCTCAAGCCCCAAATCAAAGCCTTCTTTGATGCCTCCTTTTCTTTCTCCCCAAAGTCCAATCCCTTGGCAGTTATATCCATTTTGCACTCACAACTGAGCTCTAATCTGTCTGCCCCCCCCATCTTCTCTACTTCCATCCTAGGCCGGCTGTGGCCTTTGACCTCCTGAGTGAACTGCTGAGGCTAATAGATCTCAGAGCTTCCACTCTTGTCCCCTCTGCCACTCTTCTACACTGTGGCCAAAGTGACCGTTTAAAGATGTACATTCGATTGTGTCCCTTTTCTGCTTAAAATCTTCCATTGACTTCCCATTTCCCTTGGAATTAGAGCCACTCCTTTCGTGGGCCTTGTGATGCTCTGGTCTCCTTTAACATCTTCTTGGACCTTATTGTACACCACCATCTCCTTGCTCACCATGATCCAAACTCCCAAGCTCCTTCCTGCCTCAGGCATTTTGCACTTGCTGTTCCCTCTGCCCAGAACGCTCTATTCCAGGTCTTACACATCTCCAAATCTCAGTTAAGATGTCACCCCTCCGAAAGACTTCTGCTGGCCTCTCCATGTAGACTCTACCCTACTCTCTTATTTAATTTCTTTTACAATGCTATCACTCTCCATCCCATTTGTTTTTCTCTGTTTATTAGTTTGCTCTATTAGAATGTTATTGCCAGAAAGCAGGTGCTTTCTTTGAGCTGTCACTACCGTGTTCCTAGAATCTAGAACACTGTCCTGCACATAAACAGAGCCCAGTAAATGTTTGCTGATGAACAGAAGGGTGGTTCTGGCTTCTGGTTTCTCACGGGGTTGCAGTCAAGCTGTTGGCCAGGGTTGGGGCTTGACTAGGGCCAAAGATGTGCTTCCAAAGCGGCTCACCTACATGGCTACGGGCAGGAGGCCTCCAGTCCTTCCTGCATGGGCCTCTTCAGAGTCTCTTTGGACACCAAAGCGAACATCACCCAAAACAGGTGATCTAAGAGAGAGAGCGCAAGGGGGAAGCTGTGATGTTGTTTATGACCTCGTCGCATTTGCCATATTCCATTTGTTGGAAGAGAGTCACTAAGCCCAGTCTACACTCAAGGGGAGGAAAATTAGACACCACTTCTTGGAGGGAGAGGTATTGTAGAACTGGTGGGCATGTTTGCAAACCACCACGCTCAGGTCCTCACCACCTCTAAGCTTACTGCTCTTCACGGAGCTATAATACTTTTCCACCAGGCTTCTAACCTTTTAAAGTGCATCACTGGTGACGAGGTGGCAAGAGGTGAAAATACGGATGATTAAACACAACCAGCCCCGCCTTTTGAACCAAAGGAGACTCAGCCTAGGGATGTAGGATCAGTGACATCCTCTCTCTCTGAAGGCAGGCCCGAGAAACACATGCAGGCTTGATGTCTTTCTTCTGCCTCTTCATACTGACTCTGCTGCTTTCAACGCTGATATTTGGTGGTGGGCGGCTCGGATACAGCTTGGCCCTCCAGCTACAATCAAGGAGGCCCCAGTGGTAGCAGCACAGAAGATCCAAAGCCAAGGGAAACTTGTCTCCGAGAATCCTTGTTAATTGAAGTAATTAAATCAGCAGGAAGCCATCTGAACAATTACCACACTACAAGGGAAAACTCATTTTAAGGCCTTAGAATAAACATTGTAATAAATAGCTATTAGTTTATATTTGTAAATACCATTGGCCTATCAGGAAATTGGCTAATAGATTTTTAATTAAGGGGAACTGCACATTTATAGTAGAGTCGCACTGCCTTCTGTTCAGTATTCCTCCCCTGGCTTGGACGTGGAGTTTTGGGCTCACTTTGAGAAATTGGCTTCATCTCTCCTGGCCAAAGTGGCTGATAGTTGGTTTTTTTTTTTTCATCATAGACTAGGTTATTCCACTGGGAATTGATTCAGTCATGTCTGTATGTCCCCACAGGTGGAGGACCCCAAGACTTGTTACCATGAGAGAAATGAGAAAGTCCTTACAGAAAATCTATTTGATATGTATATGTGAACTTTTCCCCCTTGAAAGTTGATGATAATTTTTCAAGAAAGTACTAACAGCTTACTGTTTAAAGGGGGTTTATCCTTTTTGAAGTTCCTTCCAATACATCTTCTCACTAATTCTCACCACTACCTTGGGAGGTACATAACACAGTTACAATGATCCCCATTTCCTGGATGAAGTACTGAAGGCAGATGTGATTTAATGTCTCTCTGCAAGTCAATGACAGAGTTTGGACTAGACCCCAGGTCTTTCAGCTATTCTTGGTCTTACTTTAGCTTGATATTTCCTGATCTACTTTTAACATAGAGGGCCCTAACTATTTGAGACCTTCAAGAATCTATAGACAGTTTTTCAAGGAGAAAAAAGTGATTTGTACACACACAATTTTACATACAAATTGAGGGGATTTGATCACCCTTGGAGACTCAGTGGTAGACCCCGAAAGGTCTATTTATCTCAAGATAGGAATCCCTGCCACTTACCTAGCAATAAGATGTTGTCCATTCAGCAGAGGTTTAGATTTCAGGTGAGAACTGAAGATCTAAGTGTTTTGGATCAAAGTAGGGATTGCCTAGCCCATCAGTTCTTTCAGTTCTGCTCGTCGTCAATAATTCAGGAAAAAGGGCATCAGGTTGAAAACATCAATTAACAAGGGATTTATCCTTTTCGTTACACTGTGAGAAGATACCTATGATAGTTTTCCCTTAAGATGTATTCTGTTAAAGATCTTAGAAGCAGATATCCTAGTACAGTCTCTTGCCTCTTTCTCCCATTCAAATTCCAAATTGCGGATTTTGCTTGGATTTGGCATTAACTGACTCCATTTTATAGGCACACCCGTGTTTTTCTCTCTTCTTTGAAATATCAGCGCAGAATAATACAATAAAGTTCTAACTTGACATTCCGAGTAGTCTGTAATATGCTAACATTTCTGTATCATGTTAGTATCGCATTAAGCTAACATGACACTAATTCGAGATGACAGGAAAAATGACTAATACAATAAGACCTTCATCTAGTTCCCCAGGGCTGCCACACGTGTCTGATTCAATTCACCTGAAACCTCCCAGGGATGGGCAGGGTTAAGGTGCATTAGGGCTATTGAAAGTGGAATCCCTGAAAAACAAGAACAACTGGACGTTGCCTGCCTTTCCTGCTCCCTTCCCTGCATCCCAATTCCTGGGAGGCAGAAGAAGTGGTCAGATAGGAGGCAGGGATAGTGGAATGCACTAAGTTTTGGAATGACAGACCTGGGCCCAGGTCTGAGCTCTGCTAACTATTGATCTTCTGCAAGCTACTAAACTAGTCTGAGCTTCAGTTTCCTATAGAAAAAAAAATACTACATAACCTTAAGGGGAGATGTGAGGATTAAATAAGGTAATGCATACACACTAAGCAAGAAATAGTGGTGTTGGTGATGATAACAATGATATTTTGCTGGACCTAGAAACAGAAGGAATTACTTAGAAAACCTTGGATCTGGAGACTTAAACAATTTTTTTTTTGTGGTAAAAAAATGCATATCACAAAATTTACCGTGTTAACCATTTCTAAGTGAACAGTTCAATAGTATTAACTATATTCACATAGTTGTGCCACTGATACCTGAACTTTTTCATCTTGCAAGACTGAAACTCTATTTCCATTAAACAATAACTCCCCATGTCTCCCTACCCTCAGCCCCTGGCAATCATCTTTCTTTCTACTTTCTGTTTCAATGAATTTTACTAGTCTAGATACTGCATATAAGTGAAATCATGCAGTATTTATTTTTTTGTAATTAGAGTATTTCCTTTAGCATAATGTCTTCAAAGTTCATCCATGTTGTTGCATGTGTCAGAATTTCCTTCCTTTTTAAGGCTGAATAATATTCCTTTTTATGTATATACCATACTTTTGTTTATCTGTTCAATTGCTGATGGACATTTGGGTTGCTGCCACCTTTTGGTTATTGTAAATAGTACAACTATGAACATAGGTTCGCAGATACTCTTTCAGACTCTACTTTCAATTTTTTTGGGTATATACTCAGAAGTGAAATTGCCAGACCACAATTTTTTGAGGAACCGCCATATTGCTTTATCAGTATATTATTTGAAAATATTTTCCCTTAATCCATAGGTTGCCTTTCATTCTGTTGATTATATCCTTTGATGCATAGAAGTTTTTAATTTTGTTGTAGCCCAATTTGTTTATTTTTACTTTTTTTGGCCTGTGTTTTTAGTGTCATATTCAGGAAATCCTTGCTCAATTCAATGTCATGAAACTTTTCCTCCATGTTTTCTTCTGTAAGTTTTAGAGTTTTAGTTCTTATGTTTAGATATTTGATCCCTTTTGACTCGATTGTGGCATATGATGTAAGGTAAGTGTCTGACTTCACTCTTTTGTATATAGATCCAGTGTTCCCAACACCTTTGCTGAAAAGACTGTCCTTTCCCCGTTGAATGATCTTAGCACCATTGTTGAAAAACATTTTACCATATATAAAGGTTTTTTTTTTTTTTCCTGGGCTCTGTAACTTATTCTGTTTGTCTATATGTTTGTCTTTATACCTGTACCATGCTGTTTTGATTACTGTGATTTTGTAATATGTTTTGAAGGCAGGAAGTGTGAGATCTTCAACTTTGTTTTTCTTTTTTTCAAGATTATTTTGGCTATTTGGGGTCCCTTGAGATATGATATGAATTTTAGGATGGATTTTTCTATTTCTTCAAAAAATGTCATTCAGATTTTGGTAGGAATTGCATTAAATCTGTGGATTGTTTTGGGTCGTATTGACATTACAATACATCATAACAAAATGTTCATAGGTCTCCCAGCCTATGAACATGGATATTTTCAATTTATTTATGTCTTTAATTTTTTCAGCAGTGTTTTATAGTTTTCATTGTGTCTTTTGCCTCTTTGGTTTAGTTTATTTATAGGTATTTTATTCTTTTGATGCTATTATAAATGGAATTGTTTTCTTAATTTCCTTTTGGATTGTTCAAGGAGACTTGCTTTTGGTTACTTTTTTCTTAAAGTGTTTAGTTTTTCAGATCATATGGGCATGCAGCAAAAAATCCACAGAGTATAATGTCATATACAGTGAAAAATAAGACTCCCTCCATATCTGACTACCAGCCCCAAACTACCCTTCCTAGAATCCATCATCTTTGCTAGTTTCTTTGACACCTTTCAGTGATACATGAACAGGTGATGATGATATAAATGCTGTTCTGCACCTTCATTTTTTTTCTTTTAAACTCAGTATATCTTGGAGATAGTTCTTTATCAGGACACCAGGAAATATCTCATTTTTTTTGTAAAGGCTACCTATATACATTTTAAAAAAACCAAACCTATTTCCATAGTGAGAGACATTTAGATTGTTTCCAGTTTTTGCTGCTAGGAAGAATTCTTCAGTAGACATCTTTGCGTATGTTTCTTTGAGCACGTGTGTGAACTTATCTTTAGGGTACATTTTTGGATGTGTTTCTAGAGTGCCAATGGCTGGATCAAGATTATGTACTTGTAAATTTTTGGAAAATTGTATGGCATTTGTACCAATTTACACACCTGTTGATAGTATACGAGGATGAAGGTTCCTCCCCACATCCCTGGGAGAATTTCAGTTTTTGCCAATCTCATAGGTGAAGATAATGGCATATTTTTGATAGTTTAATTTACATTTCCATAATTATGAATCATGTTCAGTATATTTTTTAAGCGTATATATATTTTTTTGCCCTGTGAATCACACTGCATATTTCACGCACGTTTATTTATTGGGTTGATGGACTTGCAGGAACTTCTATATTAGACAAAATTAGCCCTTGGGCATAGGTGTCATAAATACTTTTTTCTAGTTTTTATTTCTTTTCCATGTTGTTTATGGTGATTATTTTATTGTGCAGACATTTTATATTTTTATGGAATTATATTAAAATTGTTTTGTGGCTTTCGGATTTCATATCATGCTTAGAGTGGTCTTTTCTATTCTAAAATTAGAAAGTAAATTATCCTAGTGTTTTTACTTTATTTTAAATGTCTTAATGTTTGATATGTTTAATGTTTCATCTATTTGACATTTATTTTGGAGTAAGCAGTGAATTAGGGATCTGGATTTTTTTCCAGATGACTAGCTAGTTGTCATAATATCTTTTATTGAAAAGAATCTACCTTTTATCCAATGATTGAACTGCTGTCTTTGTCATGTAATACATTTTCATATTTTGATTCATTTCTGGACTCACCATTCTTCTGTCTGTTTTGTGCACCTGGATCAAATTGTTTTAATGATGATAGCTTTGCTCATTCAAGATATATCCTATTGATATATTATTGAGATTATATAAAATTTAGAGATTGATTTACGGTGAAGTGACATCTTTGCAATACTCAATCCTCCTTCCAAAAACAGGGTTGTGTTTCCATTCATTTGAGTTTTCTTTCATGTTCCTCTTTAGTGCCTTAAAGTTTTCTTTTTATAGATTCTGTACTTTTCAAAGTTTATTCCTGGGTATTTCATCTTTTTAAACTCCTACTTATAAATGAGAGTTTTTTTTCATTATGTGATCTCATTGAGATACTTGTATATAAAGAAAGATATTGTTATCTGTATATAAAATTTAAATACTCACTTTCCTGAGTTCTTTTGATTTTTCTATAGATTTTCATTGATTTGCTCAGGTTTCATAGGCATGTTTTCATATAATATACAAATAATCATTATTTTTCCTTTCCCTTTCCAATTTTAACTATCACATTTTTGCAGTTTGCTAAAGCATCTGGAACAATGTTAAATGGTGGTAGTGGGTATCGTATTTTATTCCAGAGTTTAATGGGAATGCTTTGATGATTCACTATTATACATGATGATGACTTTTTCTTTATATAGGTTTTTAAAGTCATATTAAAGTCGTGTCTATTTCTTATATTTTAATAATTCATTTTTTCAACCAAGACTGAATGTTGTATTTCATTCAATACCTTTACCAGCATCTTTGAAGATGATCATATCATTTTCCTGAGTTGATATGTGACTACAGTGAGTCCCTCATGTTAAACTATCTTTGCATTTTAAATCTTAGTATATTATTCTTTTAGTGTGCTGCCAGATTCTAAGTGCTGATATTTTATTCAGGATTTTTGCATTACTATTCATAAGTGAGATTTGCTCTGTATTTAAAAAAACTATGCTATCTTTGTCAGATTTTGGTGTCAAAGTTTTTCTGGCTTTGTAAAAAGAAATTGGAAATATTCTTTTAGGACTGAACAGTTTAAGTAGTAGTAGTTGTTCTGTGAAGGTTTGGTAATTTTCCTTTGTGAAACCATCTGGGTCTTCTACATTTTGGGTTGCTAGCTCTTTGATTACTTTCTGAATTACTTTTAAAATTAGTGTGTTTAGACTTCTGCCTCTTCCTGGGTCAGCTTTGATTATACTTTTCTAGGAAATTGAAGTTGAAGATCTATTTCATCGGTGTCTTCAACTTCACATGAAATTGGTTAATGTCCTTTTTAATGATTTTTGGAATTATATCTTTTATCATTATTTCCTCATTATCACTTGATATTTTGTAGATATTTTTATGTTTTCTTCTTTTGTTCTGTATTAGTTAATGGCGTATCCATTTTATTAATTTTTTCTAAAGAACCAGCTCTCAATTCATTTGCTTGTCATAACTTTTTATGCTTTTAAATCACTAATTTTTGCTTTCATATCTACTTATTTCTTAGTTTTGATTTCCTTAGACTTATTTTATTTATTATTGTGTTTTTAAAAAAATTTTGGGAGTTTACCTAACTTATTTTTATACTTTCCAGTTTAGTAATATACATATTTTAAACTTTTGATTTTCCCACTGAACAATTGCTTTTGCTTTACTGTATAGGTTCTTTGGCGTATTTTTGCATCATTGTAGATGATCTGAAATTAAAGTGTGGATTTCTTCTTTGATCCAGAAATTATTTAAGGTGCATTGTTTCAGGTACAGTGTATTTCTTATGTAGTGTATTCTCCCATCCAAGTGCTAACCAGGCCCCACCCTGCTTAGCTTCTGAGATCAAATGAGATTGGGCACTTTAGACAACACTTAATTTAATTTAACATTTTCTTCTCTTTTGGTCGACCTCTCTATTTTGATGCCACTTCCTCTAACCATCATAATGGACTTGTTTGGTCTCAGCATAGAATTCACAATTTGTGACATCGTCGGTGCAATGATTTCTATGTTCTTTCATGTTTTCATTATTCTAACCACAGTGAGACCTTTTGATGTGTAATGAATGGCTACATACAAGCATTTAAGAGTCTTGAGAGGATGCAGCTCACCAGGGAGACTAGTATGATGGCTATCAGGAGGATAATATTGAGAGACTGAAGTATATGCCTTAACAGAAGCCCCTATGAATCAAACCAATCGAAATCAAATGTATCGAAAATGAGTCAGAAGAGAAATCGACTTGTTTTAACCAAGTAGCTTATTTGTTGATTTTGTGCAACTGAGTTTCTGCCACATCAGGCATATTTATCCAAGTGCAGCAGGAGGTGTTATCTCCCACACTCCCCCTGTTCAGCCAGCAGATAGTTCATAGCAATCATGTTATCTAAAACAACCTTAGCAAGAGAATTTCAAGAAACTGTCTGGGCTACTATAGCCTTTGCAGTAGAATCAGCTATAGTAGCTAATATTTGAAACAGATTTCTACACATAACGTCATTTATATTCATGCCAAGCCAGGGAAGGAGCATATTGCCAAAAGATGCCCATTTAGAGGGACTAACACCTGCTGGCACATTTCTTTTTATTCTATAGTGTGAATTAAGAGGTGTGTACCAATGTTTAGTTTCCAATTGGTTTTGGAGTGACAGTGGTACTGTTAGAATCCTTAATCCACCTTGGCTTCTTATTTTCCTCTTATTGAGACACGAAGTTGCCCACATATATGATTGGTTGTTAAATCCTGCACAGATAAAAACACATCCTAGAAGGGCACAACAGACAGTTCCCCATGGGACACCTTGTGCATTAGGAATTACCAAGAGAAAAGCACTAGTAATTTTGTCTAAGGTTCCATTACTGAATTATTGCATGGTTGGAGGCTACTGACCATTAAGGGATTAGGGTTATAAATTTGGGCATAAACTGTCAAATTATCCTTTCTTTTATTTTCTTATTCAATTTCCAGCATAATTTAGCTACCAAACCAT
This sequence comes from Avahi laniger, assembly GCA_963575035.1. Lineage (NCBI taxonomy): Eukaryota > Metazoa > Chordata > Mammalia > Primates > Indriidae > Avahi > Avahi laniger. Next base: position 5,406 of record CAUYSK010028495.1, on the reverse strand, counting down.
TGCTATAGGTTTTGCCTACTCTTAGATTTAAACAAGGAATCTGAATACATGGATCTAAAAACCTAATTCTATAGAGAAGACCAGATGTACAATTTGAACAAATAGTCAAACTTGGAATTTGTTGCAGGGTGAACCAGAGAATCTCTAAGATCATGTAAAGGTTTAGGTTTAACATGACATATCCAATATTCAATTAACTTCCCTGCTGGAATATGATTATAAAATCTTAATTGTCACATTATCTTGCCATGCATAAACAGAAAAAAATGCAGGGAAAGGAAGAAAAGGGACAAAGGTGTAATGGTGACAGAGGAGAGAAGTCTTGATCCATGATCTAGGGAAAGCTGTCCATGTCTAGGATTTCATCTCTTCTGGGAAATAGATCCCCAGTCAGCTTCACCTTGAGGTTTCCAAAGGATGTACTGTCCCAAGAGTCTGGAGGGGCCCCCACTATGGTTTGAATATGTCCCCGAAATTTCATGTTTTGGAAATTTAGTCCCTAAATTCATATGTTGATGGTATTTGGAGATGGGGCCTTTGGGAGGTAATTAGAATTAGATAAGGTTATCAGGGTGGAGACCCCCATGAGGAGACTGGTGGCTTTATAAGAAGAGGAAGAGAGACCTGAGGTGACACGCTCTTGCCCTCTCACCATGCGATGTCTTCTGCCATGTTATAACACAACAAGAAGGCCCTTGCAAGATGCCAGCACCATGCCCTTGCATTTTACAGCCTCCAGAACTGTAAGAAATAAATTTCTTCTTTTTATAAATTACTCAGTCTCAGCTATTCAGTTTTTGCAACAGCAAACAAACTTGTCTTACTTTGCCCTCTTGAGTTGAAAGATGTGGATCCAACAGTTGAGGCCCTGAAGTTTTTTTTTTTTTTTTTTGAATATAGGATTTCACTGTGGCCTTGAACTCCTGGGCTCAAGCAATTCTCCTGCCTCAGCCTCCCAAGTAGCTGGGACTACAGGTATGCACATCTATGCCCAGCTAACCCTGAAGTTTTGCTGCAGAGTAGAACTTGGTATGATCCTTTCCAAAAAAGTTCAAGGGCAGTCTTTCTCTAGTGTCTTTTCCAAAAGACCCAATTTCTATGCTCCAGATTGTGAAAGATCTGGTTGTCATCACTTAGTGGGTCACAAAGGGCTTTCACCTTGTAAAAACATACTTTGGCATACTTTTGCAGTATCAAGTCATGTCAGAGTTTGTAAGAGCAGGAGATACATTAGGTTCTATTATTAGGGGCATAGGGCTTCCAGTAATTATTTCATAAGGGGTCAATCTGTGTTTTCCACTGCGGGTAGATATGATTGTCATTAAGGTCAACAATAATACTTTTGGCTAAGGCAATGCAGTCAATTTAGTTAACTTTTCCTAATGTCATTTGTTTGTAATATCTTTTTAAACTGTTTTATAACTTGTTCCACGAAACAAGTACCTGTATCACTGGAGGTTTCTCCAGGAATGCCCCATAAGGGAAGCACGTTTTCTAATAGCCTTTTAACTATTACCATAGGACTGGCCTTCTTGCATGGAAAAGCCTCTATAAAACTAGAAAACATGCATTGAAAGTGGCGTTCGAATGAAACTCATTTTCAGTGTTCCAATGATCCAGCAGGTGCCAGAAATGTATCACCTGAGGTTTTTATTGTCTAACCAGAATTATGGGTTTGACAAACCAAACTTGGTTATAAACCACTATAGCAATTTCAGAACAGTTACCCCACCAATTATTTCACCATAATTTGTATTTTTTTTATCTACTCCATGATGAGTCATAGAGTACAGAGCTTTTAATAATGGAAGATTTAAAGACTCAAAAAGGATCAGAAGGCTATCCAGCATGAGTCCATGCTTAACATTAGATTTACATCTTCTTAAATAGCAGTTTTGTTTCTTCAATTCAGGTGCATTTCAATGTTTATTAAATAGGTTATCATAGGTAATTTGACTTTGGATCCCAATCTTATGGAGTTCATTCAAATTGCATATCTTAAGAATTTCAGTATTGGCTAACTTAGAATGAAAATCTGCCAAAGCATTTCCTTGGTATTCAATTAATTTTTGTTCTGCTGGATGTTGGGTTAATACTTGATGAAGCTGATCAGTTTCTTCTTTAGAGCTCTGGGAATTCTCATCCAGTTCAATGGTATGATCTTTTTTTTTTATTGTTTCTTTTTTTTTTATTACAGCATATTATGGGAGTACAGATGTTTAGGTTATGTGTGTTGCCCTTGCCCCTGCCAAGTCCAAGTTTCAAGTGCATCCATCCTTTGGATGGTGCGCATCACACTCTTTGTGTATGCATATACCCGTCCCCTCCTCCCCCCTGCCCTCCCCCCTGCTCGACATCCAATAGATGTTATTCTTATATGTGCACTTATGTGTTGATCCGTTAATACCAATTTAATGGTGAGTACATGTGGTGCTTGTTTTTCCATTCTTGGGATACTTCACGTAGTAGAATGTGTTCCAGCTCTATCCAGTAGAATACAAGAGGTGCTATATCACCATTGTTTCTTAAAGCTGAATAGTACTCCATGGTATACATATATCACATTTTATTAATCCACTCATATGTTGATGGACACTTGGGTTGTTTTCACATCTTTGCAGTTGTGAATTGTGCTGCTATAAACATTCGGGTGCAGGTGTCTTTTTTATAGAATGTCATTTGTTCTTTTGGGTAGATGCCCAGTAATGGGATTGCTGGATCAAATTGTAATTCTACTTGTATCTTTTTAAGGTATCTCCACATTGCTTTCCACAGAGGTTGCACTAGTTTGCAGTCCCACCAGCAGTGTATGAGTTTCCTATCTCTCCACATCCACGCCAACATTTATTGTTTTGGGACTTTTTGATAAAGGCCAGTCTCACTGGAGATAAGTGATATCTCATTGTGGTTTTGATTTGCATTTCCCTGATGTTTAGAGATGTTGAGCATTTTTTCATACGTTTTTTGGCCATTATTCTGTCTTCTTTTGAAAAGTTTCTGTTCATGTCCTTTGCTTACTTTTTGATAGGGTTGTTTGATTTTTTCTTGTTGATTTTCCTGAGTTCTAAGTAGATTCTAGTTATGAACCCTTTATCAGATTTGTAGAATGCAAAAATTTTCTCCCATTCTGTAGGTTGTCTATTTGCTCTTCTGACAGTTTCTTTGGCTGTGTAGAAGCTTTTTAATTTGATCAGGTCCCATTTATTTATTTTGGTTGTTGCTGTGATTGCCTTTGGGGTCCTCTTCATAAATTCTTTGCCTAGGTCAATGTCTAGAAGAGTATTTCCAACATTTTCCTCTAGAATTCTAATGATTTCACTCCTTAGGTTTAAATCTGTTACCCAGCGTGAGTTGATTTTTGTGAGAGGTGATTCTACATGTGGCTATCCAGTTTTCCCAGCACCATTTATTGAATAAGGATTCTTTTCCCCAGTGTATGTTTTTTCTGCTTTGTCAAAGATTAGATGGCTATATGAGGATGGTTTTATATCTGGGTTCTCAGTTGGTATGATCTTAAAGTTATCAGAAACCTGTACTTGTCAAAATCCTTTCCATGAATCTCCTTGAAGATGAAACACTTTAGGTTTACAGTTACTTGAGATTGATTATCTTTCAGGAAAGTACCAGAGTAAAACATTGAGCTCTTTGTGAATGGTAAGATATAAAATGGCCATGGTTAAAGATCTGATGAGAGTTCCTTATAATAATCATGCAATTTATAAGGAGATTTGGTAACTCTCTGACATATATTTACATAATAACTAGAATTATGAGTGATAGCACTATGCTAGAACTATTAGATTTCTATAAATTTCATGCAATTCCTGAGACACATATTAATAACATATCCACACAAATATAGCTCAAAAAATGTTTAGCATTACGTATTATTTGACAGTACTTCTCATGTAATTTAATATATCAAAAAAGCCCAATTGGTTTAATATTTCTCTTTTTACAAGGAGAGATATCCTTTTAATGTGTTCTAAGGGCCCATCTGGAAAATCCCAAAGTTAATTTGAGGTCAAGAAAAATACTTAACTCAGAATTTGATTTTTGGAAGTTTGTCAAAAATATCAAGGTTTTAAAACATTTGATCAAAATAGGATGGCAGGTGAGTGACATAATAGTCATTCATTTAACCACAGTGTTAATTAATAGACTTCAAAGGCAAACGTGGAAAGTTATATAGTTGTAGAAAACCCTTAGCTCTTTTAATAGAGAGGACTCAGTTTTCTCAAATGATCAAAAACCTAATAAAGACAACATGAAGCATCAGAAATTATCTTGGTAAAACACAGAATCTTTGTTTCCTAGGCCAATTACCTAAAAGGTAAAGAAAAACCTTTCATATCTTCCTATTAAAAGCAGACCAATACTCTAAGAAAGTCCTGTTGTTTTAACACAGAGAGAACTAAATTTTAATTTTGCATTGTGTGCTTTTGATATTAATCTTAAAGTTTTAGAAAACCTTATAAATAATTCTCTTCTAATTTTATCCAGTTTGATCACACATAATGTTCCTTTTATTTGATTCATCTTCCACAAACCTTCTACAGATTTCTTATCCATTTGGCTATTTTTGCCCTGTGCTTGTCCTTTTCTCATTTTGGAACAACCAGTCATTCTACTTTAGCACAGAAATGTTTCTTTTTCTCTTAACAAAACAAAAAATTCTCATAACTTATAGCTTTGTCTTACCAAAAGCACATTTTACCTTCCTTGCATACTTGCATATAGAATTATTTCCCTAATTCTTTTTAGTAATTTTAGTTATGTATATTAATTAGAATTCATAAGCCTAAGTGACCTTAATTTCCAGTGAACACTAGGAAGCAAGGAATTGTAAATTGTCTGTTTCATCAGTAATCCGCAGATTGGCAAATCTAAGAACCATCATTTCTAGAACCACGTGCTTTCTCATAGTGCAATTTGTCGACAAGGCACAAAACATGTTTACTAACAATCCCAAATATCTTTAGTCACTCTGTAATAAGAAACTGTAGAGAAGGCAAAATTTTATCTCTACCCTTAGATTTTTCTCGCTAGGCCTGAGAATTAAATTATTATTTGTAAATATTTCCCTCAGCCTCAACTTTTCATTTCTGCCAATAAAAATGTTAAAACTTTCTGATACAGGGAAGACATCTTTCACATGGGAATGTTATCTAAGTTATGTCTATTTAACTCACTTTTTAAAAACAATTAAGGCTGGGCGCGGTAGCTCACGCCTGTAATCCTAGCATTCTGGGAGGCCGAGGCGGATGGATTGTTTGAGCTCAGGAGTTCGAGACCAGCCTGAGCAAGAGCGAGATCCCGTCTCTACCAAAAATAGAAAGAAATTAATTGGACAGCTAAAAATATATAGAAAAAAATTAGCCGGGCATGGTGGCGCATGCCTGTAGT
>CAUYSK010028494.1:0-55053 GCA_963575035.1 Avahi laniger | reverse complement strand
CTTCATTTAGGGTAATGGTCTCCAGTTCCATCCAAGTTGCTGCAAAAGACATTATTTCATTCCTTTTATGGCTGAGTAGTACTCCATGGGAGATATATGCCACGTTTCTTTATCCACTCATGAATTGAAGGGTACTTAGGTTGATTCAACATCTTTGCATTTCGCTTCTTGTTTCCCTTGATCTTTTATACATCCATACGACCTTCTTATGGCTCCCAACCTTCTCACAATCTATCTACTTTTTTATTTTATAGTAATTTACTAACATTTAGTACAGTATAGAAGGATAGAAAATAAAGAAACAAGGTCGTCACTACACAATCGATTCGTAAAATTCTGTGTTGTTATTAAATAAATTAAATAAGGAAGCTATCATTCTAACACTGTTACTGTATTTAATACAGTGACTGCCACACAAAAAATCCCAGAAACTTTTCCTTGTGGCCACAGTGTTTTATTACAAAAATAGAATAAAAACTTTGAGTGTAATTTAAACAGAAATAGAAAAATGCAATTTATTGACTTCTATTCATTTAATTCACATTTTAAGAATTAAGTTGTCAATATTAATTGTAACAATAAGAACATCAACAGGTAAGATTTTACATATGCTTTACATGGCCCTGGGGTCAAAACTACAGTGAGTTAAATATAACTCTCATAGCAGTTAACATGTTAAGTTCCTATGTAATAAATCGCAAACAAAGTTAGTATGTAAACAAACTGAAACCTAACTTAGAAGTTTATTTTTTTTGTAATAAATAACTAGATTTCAGCCAATCATAACTGTAAAAGGCTAAAATAATTGATATGCTTGGGATCAACTACAGGTCTGCTGAATTTGAATTCCTGTAATAAACAGACTCTGGTGCAAAATCAGGACTGGAAAAGAGAAATGTTTATACCTAAAATAAGAAGAAACCATGCCCTGAATTACTGTGTACAGAAATAGGGAAAAAAATGATACACTTTTAGAAGACAAAGTTACTTTAAGCACCAAGACTGGAAAATATAATTTCTATTATCATTATGTTTCTCAAATGTACTATGGTTATCTCTTTCTTAGTAAAATGTTCATATTTCATAAATTTTAATTATTAATTTGTTTAATGTTTTAACTTATCAAATATATACTAGATACTCTCTTATATCCTGGAGAGACAAAGATTAACGAAATTCTTCCTGCCTTCAAGAAATTCACAGTCTGGGAGAAGGATCATTCAGTGCCATTTATATGCCTAGATTAGCATGTGTTGTAGCATGATAGGGGTTGGTAAGTCACACTGAAGGATTCTGAATTTTAATAGCATACTATCTGCGCATACCTTTTTAAAAGTTTTCTTTTTTGTTTTGTCAATTTATTTTTAACTGACAATTTATAATTTATTTACGGGGTACTACATGATATTATGATATATATCTATAATGTATAATGATAAAATAGAGCTAATCAACATATCGATCATCTAATATGCTTATCATTTTTTTGTGATGAGAACATTTGAAATTTTCTCTCTTAGCGGTTTTGAAGTATACATTATTATTAAGTATAGTCATGATTTCTAGATGCTTATATTATGACTCACAACATTGAAAAAACTCTTCTAGATATTGACCTAGGCAAAGAACTTATGAAGAAGACTCCAGTGGCAATCACAGCAACAGCAAAAATAAATAAATGGGACTTGATCAGATTAAAAAGCTTTTGCACAGCTAAGGAAATTATCAACAGAACAAACAGATAACCTACAGAACAGGAGAAAATCATCCGATAGAGGCCTAATAGCAACAATCTACAAAGACTTCAAGCAAATCAGCAAAGAAAAAACAGCCCCATTAAAAAGTGGGCAAAAGACATGAACAGAAGCTTTTCAAAAGAAGATAGACAAATGGCCAATAAGCATATAAAAAATGCTCAATGTCACTAATCATCAGGGAAATGCAAATTAAAACCACAATGAGATATTGCCTTAACCCAGTTAGAATGGCTTTTATTAAAAGTCCTGGCATGGATGCAAAGAGAAAGGAACGTTTCTACACTGTTGGTGGGACTGCAAATTAGTACAACCTCTGTGGAAAACAGTATGGAGATTCTTCAAACAAAGAGTAGACCTACCATTTGATCCAGCAATCCCACTACTGGGTATTTGCCCAAAGGAGAAGAAGTCATTTTATCAAAAAGACACCTGCATTGGAATGCTTATTGCAGCATAATTCACAATCGCGAAGATATGGAAGCAACCTAAATGACCATGAGTTCATGAATGTATTAACAAAATGTGGTGTGTGTATATATATATATATATATATATATATACACACACACACATACTATGAAATAATACCCAGCCGTGAAGGATGGATTAAGACCTTTTGAAACAATTTGGATGGAACTGGAGACCATTATCCTAAGTGAAGTAGCACGGGAATGGAAAAACAAACACCACATGTACTCACTATTATTAAACTAGAACTGATGATCGCACATGTGAACAGAGAGAAGCAAAACTCAGTGGAAATCAAGCTGGAGGGTAGGAGGAGGAGGAGATGGGCGAAAACCTGCCTAATGGGTACAGTGAACACTATCTGGGTGATGGTCACACTTATAACCCTGATTCAAACATAATAAAATCAATGCATGTAACTAAAAACATTTGTACCCCCATAATATTTTGAAATAAAAAAAAAGTAAAGTCAGGTCCATAAAATCATAGAATTATGTCTTTTTTCCAATTACATATATAATATTTGAAATGGAATCTATATGTATACATTTATGGAAAAATTAAAAAAAAAACATTGCAATGAGAAGAATTTTGATATGCTAAATGTTCTTTTTGATAAAAATTTGTATTGTCTCTGATGTTTCATTTCTTCTCTCTTAAAAGATATCCAATTCCTCTCTTTCAGTGTGGTATTTTTCAACATTTCCAGGTTTGAAGTGGTTAACTGAGATGCCCAGAATTTGACTTCTGGCTTAGTAGTAAATTATATTCCTGCCTGAGACTTCCCAAATACTGGGGAAAAGATACTATCCTGCTAAATATGCAAAATAGCACTAGTGATCCAAAGAGTGGTTTGACATCTGCAAAATATAAAGGACAAAATTATAAAAAGTCTAAAACTCATTTTCAGGAAGAAAACAAGATTTTAAAAAAATGTCTGAAGACCAAACTACTTTGGTATATGGCATCGTTAAAGTTAATACACTTGGATGCAAAATCACTTACTTTAAATTATTTTAGTAGCAGGTTGATGGCTATTCTCTTAACCTGTGGTTTCATAATGAAGCTCTTTTCACCTTTGAAATAATCAGGAGCCCATATCCACACCTGCAGATAATAACAATTGAAAGGTAAGATAAGAATATTCCTGGGATAATGGTGATTTAATTGAGGTGTTCTGCCATTAAATTCCTATTACTGTGCAATGGAGCTTTACAAACCACCTAGAAGAAAATGAGTCATTTCAGGACAATAAAACTGCACATTTGATGGATCTTATCAATATTAATATAATGAATTTTGAAAATAAACACTCAATTAGCAATATATCCAGAGGAAGTAAAATAGACTTTGTTAACCGAGCAACATATGTATTTTAAGATTGTTTTTATAGGGCAATCCCTAAAAACTTCAGATCTATACACAGGTCTGGCTTAATGACTAATAACTCAAATTGATTAGAGAGAAACAACAGAAAAGCATTTCAAACACATCTCCAAATATAAATTTTTTATATTATCTTTCTATCTTTTTGAATCTGTGATAAGCACAAAAACACACTCCTCAACTCCCCTGCCCCCAAAAAATTCACCTCCTAATTCCTGAACCCTAAGGAAACCTTGTATGGCAAAAGGGACTTTGAAAATGTGATTAAGTTAAGGATCTTAAAATGGGGAGGTTATTCTGGATTATCTGGCCGAGACTAATGTATTCACAGGGTCCTGTAAGAGGACAGCAGGAATATCAGAGAAAATGTGAGAATAAAAACAGAGATTGTAGGGATGTGAGAGTCACAAGATAAGGAGTGCAAGCAGCGTCTGGAAGCTAGAAAAAGCAAGAAAAAAGATTCAACTCTAGGTCCTCTACAAGGAGGGCAGATTTGGTATGCTATTCAGACTATTGACCTCCACAGTTATTAGATAATAAATTTATGTTGTTTTAAGATACCGAGTTTGTGGTAATTTGTTGCAGAGGTAATAGAAAACTAACATAAAATCTCATAAGCAGAGTATGTGTGTGTGTGTGTGTGTGTGTGCGCGTGTGTGTGTGTGTCTACGTGTGTGTTTGATAACAGATGTTTTGGTTATAATGTTTGATATTCTAAGTTGGAGAACAAACACCACTGTGATTCCAGAAGGACATGGCTTATAGGACTTGTGACAGATGCCATAAGTTAGTGTTGACTTATAAGTGTTTAGTGTCAATAGTTCTGGTAGCATTTGATGTCTCCAGATTTCTTTGCAGTTAATTATAACTTTGGGTTGAACTTAGAGTTTCTCAGTATTCTGCATGTCTATAGTACTGTTGCTACTGGCTGCTTAATCTATTATTTTCTTTTTGTGAGACTCTTACTCTCCTAATATATAGATTCAAATGAAGTGCTATAGGTAAAAATTGTTAGTAATATGATCCAAATGGACAAACAATCCTTTGTTTCTGTTTTCCATTCCTTTGGTGAGACATGAGCAGTAATGTAATATTGATACTCTAATTTTGGCTTATATTTAATCACTTAATTTGCCTATATTGGAAACATGTTTGCTATTTTCCCTAGCTTTTTATCACTGCTACACTAATTGTATCCAAAAAATGCAAGCCTAACATCTTTATCGATCTATGTAATTAGTACTAAAATCACATTATAGAAAATCTTTTAAAAGTCAGAGTGTGTTATGCATAAACAACTATTTTTACTCATTGTGATTTTAGGCAATTAGCTTTGCGATCACTATGATATTTCCCCATAGTATACCAAGTACAAAAATCACACAGAAGAATTTATTACCTGTTTAGGGACTAGTATTTTCAATGAAATGCATTGGAAAAAAATAAGATTGAAATAGTTTCAGTGTCTGTAAATGATTATCAGGAAATTTTTCAGCAATGGAGATAGTAAATTATATTACAAAATCCATGTCTGCAATATTTGAGTAACAATGATAATTACCATTTGGTGTTTTTCTTTTTTTTATATAAAGAACCATAGCATGTCTAAGTTATATGCCCTCAAGTAATTAAAAAGACAATAATGTACAGCAATAATTAAAACACCATAAAGTGCAGCCTTCCATATAAACAAATGTCAGTGTTTTATTAGGGAGTTTTGTAAAGAATATAAATGTCTTTGGATCATTATCACAAATGCCAGTCCAGGTTGAGTCAATATGTAAATGAGATTGTAAGTCTCTGTAGGATGTTCAGTGCACTGATGCCCATCGCAGGCTTAAATATTAAAGAAGTATAAATAGAAACTGATGAGCCTCACATATTACCGGAAGTAATTTCAAGCTTTTGCAAAAATAAGATAAAATTTCATTCAAGAAAGTTATCAGGCAGCGGAGCACAGTTAAAACTCATCAGCCTGTTCAATCATAGGCACAGTAATGGGTTCTGTAATTTACTCTAAGAAGGATTTTTGCTTAATTCAAATGTTTTCAGATAGTTCCAAAGGCTCTAATGAGAGTAAAACTCCATCTTGTATAAATTATCCTTCCATATATTTTTTTGGTCCCTTACTGCAATTTTAGAGGTCAAATTACCAACTTGGGGTTTTCATATAGTGAGAAACAGATCCAGTTGCTGAAAAAAGTGGCTATTTACATGGAATTATTTCCACAGTTAATGGGATTCCTTCAAAATGTTTAAATTAGTGAAAACAAACCAGTAGGAAATTGGGGAGTAGTGATTAGGTTAGGCTGAATCTACCAAAAAAGTTATTTGTTTAAATGGATCTCTTACAAATAATCCACTAACTATAAAAGTATAATATGAAATGGGTAAAAATAAGGAATATTAATTTTAAAACTACAAGATTGACATGCATAGATATCCTTCAACTCCTTTAGCGGCAAATGACAAACTCAATTTCAGCAGATTGTAGCTGAAAGGGGATTTATTTGAAATATAATGGGAAACATTTGATACAATATACAGAATCAGAATTGTCCATCTAATTGTCAACTATAAATGAAAACAAGCTTAAAAAAGCAAGTTTTTTCTCCTTGATTAACAAATAAAATGGTTTTAGCAGTAGTCAAATGTGCCGATGCTTCTTTTCAAGTGTTATTTTTTTCTTGAGAGTTGCAAGGTGAAATCTCAATGGTTTTGTGTTTGTGTTATGTTACTGGTTATATATTAATCAATTTTATGCATTTCTAAGTGAATGTAAAATTATAACTATCTTCAAAACTATATTAATCTCCTTGCAGGGGCTCTGCATTATAAGACAGTTCAATAAGAGAGCCAGAAGTCTATACTCATTATTTTTCACAGCCTAATGAAAAAGAAAAACTGAAATAAATTTTAGCTAATTGAACACAAGAAAAAAGCCTACACTGAGAAAAGCAAGATGCATTCTGGTAACTTTGTACCTAGACATTTCATTGATAACTACTTTTGGTGCACTACCTGATAAGAGAAAATTGTATGGCATTAAATTTTCTCAATTTTTCCAACATTACTAATGGTTTAAACCTTATGCTCACTCTTGTTCTAAATCACTTATTTAAAATAGCCAACCATATACTTGGCTGTGCTTTTCTCCCTAAAGTCATTTGGCTCAATGCTAATTTCCAGGATCTGCCCCAGAAAAGCATTTTTCACTCTGACTCTAGTCCTCTAGATGTTCCTCTGGAAAAATAAAAATAAAAACAAAAACAAAAACAAAATGCCTTGATGAAACAAAAGTGTGTTTTAGATGCAGAGTTTATTTTTGTAATAATTGTGAAAAGTAATGAGACTATCATGTATAAATATAATCTAAATGCAAGTGACAAAAACCAATGAGGGTCTTTCTGTTAATGATTTTAAAGGCTTCCTATTTTTTCTCCCTCTCCCTTTCTCTCTCTTTCTCTTCTTCCATCATTTCTTATTTCTTACTTCTTTCTTTCCTTTTTTCTTCCTTCCTGCAAGTGGTCTAAATAAATGTACTTGATTATTGAGTTATTTCTTTATTCTAAAGAATAACATTTTAATTTAGGTTAACCAAAGACTAAATTCAATTTATCTTTTAAAACCCTAATTTTCTTTTTTAATGGCTCAAAATCACTTTACAAAAAGATGTAGCATTTGAGACAAATAGATTTATGAGTAAAAACTGATGGGCAAGAGCATTATTGATTTTTTAATATGGGAAAATAATTTATAATGTTATTAATAAAAAACTGATGATTCCTTAGTGTAAGTTAATATCATGATCTTAATGATTAGCAAATATACAATGATTCTAACCAATCATTTTGAACTTTTGACCAAATATTGAGAAAAGTTAAAATTTAGATCTCTGAATTATCTGGATTATCTTGTCAAATTGTACAAAGACATAAAATAATTTCCATGCCCTTAATTCATTTAGTGTTATCTCTGCTAAGGAAAAATTATTCTGTCTATGTCAACAGATTTTTTCTTAAATAAAGTGTGTTAATTTATGAAATATAACAAAAGTTTAGAATATATGTTTCTCATTCAAATTGAGAATATATTAAGGTAAATATTATCAGATAATTCTGAGATCTAAAAGGATAAACATTATTAGTTCAATGCAGTTCAAATATTTCAAGAGAATAAACAACTTTTTAGGGGGGAATGCTAGATTATTGTTTCTTAATAGCTATAACTTGAAGGTTTTTTCTTAATTTACCTGTAAGTTGCATGAACAATTAGCATGACTGGTTCACAACCAAACACCAATTTTGTGTTACCTAAAATATGTACAATATTCAACAATAAACAATTTTATATACTTTTGATCTTCATTGCAATCAACTAGCTATTTACAATGCCACTAGAATAAAATGAGACGATTATCATGTAATTATTTTTCATAAGATCTACTCTTCAAAATTTTGGCTATGCATATAAAAGTATTATGTAACATGTATTAATTTAGGCTAACATAATTTTATATGTATATATACAGATAAGTAGTGTTTGTTGCTAATTAGCTAAGACTAATTCCGTGCAAAATCACATTGAAATTATTTAAAGCCCTTCCTAATTAAACCTTATTTTGGATTGCAAAGTACTATTGAATATTAACCTCTATATTCTATCATCAAAAGTAATTTACTAATCGCTGCAATCTATCTGTGTGTGCAATTTGGTAAAAGTCCTTTCAAAGAAGTAGTAGAATTCTGAGCACTCACAAGATGGCAGTAGTGTAACATCAGTGTTAGTAATGCCTGTCATTCAGAAAACGCAACAAAAATTACAACAGTGATCTAGAACCTCTTATACTTTTTTTTTTTAACCTTTACATCTATTCCTGGCAAGGGTCATACACTACAAATCAATAACCTCCCAACTCGGGTGCACCAACCTCTTGGGGTTTACAAAGAGTTTCTAGAAGGGGCATGGGCATAGTTGGTTTTTAATAGCTGATTAAATTTCCAGAATCTCAGTTTCCATATGAACTCTTTCCTAAAACTTATTAGCCTGAGACGGCTGGTTCTCTTTTCCTCCTTCCCTTCCTCTTCTCCCCTCCTCAATCTTGGAGTGCATTCATCAGCATCAAAAAGCCTCTGGGGAGATGGAAGGAGTACAAGTCTTCACTATGCAAGATGAATGCGTTCTGGAGACCTACTGTGCAGCCTGGTGACCACAGTTAACAACATTGTATTGTGCACGTACTTGAAATTTGCCAAGAGGGTAGATCCTTAGTGCTCTCAGTACCAGGGGGAAAAAATGGTAACTATGAAGTGATGGATATGTTACTTAGCTTGATAGTGAGTATTTCACAATGTATGCATGTACCAAATCAGCAGGTAGTACACCTTAAACACATACAACTCATTGTCAACTATACCTCAGTAAAGCTGGTAGGAAAAAAAAACCCTCTTGGTGCCAAATACAAGCAGTAATTTAAGAACATGTTCCTTAGAAAGAGTCCCAGAAAGTGAAGCACAGAACACTTCTTTTTAAAACAAATAGAGATATGATGTAACAAGGGGTGGGGAGGGACCTTATTTCTACCAGGTGACAAATTCACTGCAGAGCCCTTGACTTTTTTATCTGTATATTTTAAAATTTAAATTCAGAAGATGGTTATTTGGGGATACATGTTCACACATTTATTTACATTAAAAAACCAAAGTCACCTATACCTGAGAGGCTGAACCATTCTTATAACCAAAGGTTAATCATCAGTCTCTAGTATCTCTAACAGGTCACATTTATCACACGTAGTGTGATGCTATACTTAAAATTATATCATGCTGGGATGCCTGTTTCATCAAAAATGACTTTTGATTTAAAAAAAAAAGAAGTCAATCTACCATAGTCAGCAATCTGGAAGGTGGCGAAATCATGCCAAAGACAAACGTGAACCCACAATCAGCCGAAACTTAAGGATGGCTCTAGAAGGAAATGCCAAAATCAAGTGTCTGTGGGATTCTGAGTTAGAAATCTTGTTATTACTATAATGAAAGTAATAAACATTCCATAGGAGTTAAGAAATACAAATTCCAGGAAAGTTATACCCCAGCCTAGTATTTACTAAATTGAGAGTCTTCATTCCAACCTAGCACATAAACACAAGCCCTTGACCCTTCCAGAGAGAGCAGCCACAGCTGAGAAAAAGTAGCACACCCCACGAAGCACACGGCACCTTGGCTTGTTAACAGGGTTGCCAGCAAACAGACCCCTGCTCTGAGTGAGGAACCTAACCGATTCCTCTTAGAGCTTTTTTGCAGCCTACAACAATTCATCTGTCAAAAAAAGTACATGAATGGGAAAAATCCAGCATGTGAGCCAAGGACTGTGTTGCAACTGTCTAAGATTTTTGAGAGCCGGCCAAACACGCCTCTATGGATTGTTTTCACTCTCTTGGCTCTGGAGCACCTCGTCCCTAAATACTTGATAACTGTTTTAGAGGTGCAACTCCATTTCAGACACTGGCTCACTCAGGCGCTTTCAGAGAAATTCATGCACATTTTTCAGCACAGATGGTGCATTTGCATATGCACAACTGGCAAGAGGACAAATCAACACATTTTTCGTCTTCCTAAGAGCTGATCAACACTTAGTTATTCAAGGAATGGTTTCCCGGAGTCTTTACTTTTCTGTTCCATCCCTGATGCTGCCCCCTTCGACGAGACTTTCGCTTCTCCCCAATATCTTTATCCGAGGATTAGTGGAAAGGAAACAAAAGGAGGCTCAACTCAAATGAGTCAATTTAGCTCCGTATGGCAGCTCCGGGGAAGAGGATCATGAGAAGGATGTGAAAACAATCACCAAGATTTGGGATCATCTGTGCATCTTAATTATTCCTGCTCTTCCTGCCTCTAAAGGTCAGGAATATTATTGACAGCTGGATGCTGGTGATGTCTGCAGTGGAACATTCTCACATTGGTATACACTCAAACAAATTCTCCCCCATTTGACACTGGACAGAGTAACCTGCATGGACTTTTCTACCTCATGCTCTGGGAGAACATTGTAAATTATAAATCATCGCTTTTCCCTCTACTTCCTGTGTTGTCTCAAAAAATGCTACATAGGGCTTGTCACTGGAGGCTGTCTGTTCTAGGGTGATTGAGTCTGCAGTTCTGATACACATACACAAAATTACTTCTAACTCACAGAACAGCAACCTGCCTATGGTAACAGGTGCTGGTTGGGAGCATGTCATGGCATGGAATGCAAGGATTTTTACTAAGGAAGCATTGCCAAGGATGTGAGCTGAAAGGTTTCCGGAGGGATTTTATTTAAGAAAAAAAAATGGGGGGAGAAAACAGACTAAAAGAAGGGAAAAGCAGCTGTTTGGAAATAAACTGTAAAACATCTGTAGCACACGACCAGAGTTCTCTAAGTGTGAGCATGAAGTTTTAAAGGGACCTCATCTTTCAAAGACAATACTCCAAGCATGCAGCATACGCCACAGGCAATAAATCCTCTCAAATGTTCCCAGTAGAGAAGAGGTGTGCCCAGATGTGCCATCATGGTAGGACATCTAGCTTCCTGGAAGCCACCGAGCACAACTGTCATCCACCACCACAAGCCACAGAGAAGGGAAAAAGTTCAGAGTAAAATTCGCCATCAGGCAATCTTTTCTTCTTGCAGATGGAGTTTAGAGAACCAAAGACACCTGTACCTGCTCTCTCTCTACTGGGAAGCCCCGGCTCCTGACTCGTGCATTTTCAGGACTCTTTAGGGGTGCATTAGTTAAGAAAAGGGCAAAGAAACATTCTGCATAGTTTCTTTGGCTTCATTTGCATCATTGCAAGAGAATTCAGAGATCTTTTTTTAAAATCAAGGTTCAAGGGTCTAAGTAGCTCAATTTATTTTTCAGTAACTAAGTTACCAGAAACTTGTAGCGTGGCTCTATTTATTTTCTGAAAGAGGCTCCAAGTTGGCAAAAGGATCCTCGGAAGGACATATTTCTTCACGTTCTCTTGATCTCAGTGTGTGGAGATTTGTTTAACAGCTGTTTTATGTACAAGTGTTTTTTCAGCCACGTCCTCCCCCTCCATAAACAGACTTTTTTAAGGCAAAAGAAGTCTGCAAGACACAACAAAATACTAAGATGCTCCTCGTGCTCCCGCCAGCACAAGACAAGGGAAGAGTTTAAGATCGTCACGTTGCACGGCGTCCACTTATGCCTTTAATAGCTTACGATGGAACTGGAGTCAGAAACAAAGGATGCCCCTTCTCCTACTAAGCCAGGGAGGGCAGCCTCTCCCAGTCCATCCCCAAAGTGACAACCTCGATACAAAAATCACCTAATAAAACACAACCGATCTTACCAAGTGTCTGATACTGACGAATTTCAAACATCTAAGAACTCTTTCCTGTTTTCCCAAGGAAGCTAATAACAAGCATTCAAACTATGACACATAAAAAGAAATGAAGAGAAACAAGCAAATTAACCATCACCCCCTCAGCTCTATATTTTTATTAATTACTGCAATAATTTCCTGCATTTTTAAACATCATTTATTTTAGGAGTGCCCAACTTTGTTATCTTCTTTCCTTCCTATATCATTGGTGGGTAGAAAACAAGTACGATTCACTGTTTTTATAAATTCTGAGAGAGGATTGCCACAAAGAGCTACCTGGTGTACTATCACTCACGTAGCCTCAAGAATCAGCCTCTACCTACCTGGAACAGGTGTTTGGGGAAAGAGAGGGGAATCTGTTGTCTACAGAATTTATCTAAACTTTCTTATCTCTCTGACTACTCTTTTGGGTTTGCAAGTATTGGCTGTTGCTTGCTAAGTAGGGAAGGTCCTAGGGGCTTCCCCGTCCTAGAATCAAAAGTGCACCTCAGACTATAATAAGCACAAAACCCTCCTTCACTTCCTTGGCACGCTCTGCAGCCCTGGGAAGGAGGAAGTGGCCGTGCAATCCCAAGGGAAAAGCTGCCGAGCTCTGTGGGGATAACTGGTCCCTCCTTCTCTCAGCTGTTCCTATACGCTCTGGGTTAGCATCCTACGGAGAATTAAGATGACTTCAAAGTATGATCCAAGATCAACCTATTACACTTCCTTCTCTCTTGTGTTTGATCTTTCCCCATGTTCATATAAAACACTATCATCTGAAGTTCAAAGGAAATTGCAAAAAAAAAAAAGTGAATTTTGCCAAATGTGTTAATTTAGGGGGAAAAAAAGGAACTCCTGAAAAAATATCTGAATTGAGACATGAATTTTTAAAAATTCGTCCTGGCACAGAGAAGCTTTATTTTGCAACAACACTTGTGATAACATTCTGAACACTTTACTATCACATGATACAAATGTGCACTCAGATGCATACACACAGACCCATCGAGCTCTACTTAGCCAGTTTGTTTTAAAAGAAACTTTCATATTCCTTAAAATTAAATAAGATGGATTCAGATAATAAGCAGGGGAAAGGTACAAGAAGATAAATCATAAATTTAACAATGAAATGCAAAAAAAAAAATGTCAACAATCACTAAAGGAAACTGGGAAGGAGAGAACATTTTAGGTTTCTATGTGAAAAAATACAGTAAACAGGCTAGAAATAAAAGCATCTTATATTTATATATAATAATACAAAATGATTTAACCAAATTGCTAGTGAATATTTATATCCACTTATGCAATAAAAAAATGAACTTTAAAAAAAATAGAGAGAATGAAAATGGAAAGAAATGTTTCTATGTTAAGAAAATAAGTGGCGGTAAAAAGAAATCGAATAAAAATAATTAAGACTTTTCAGACCCAGAAAGACGGAACCTTAGAAATGATCCAATAAAAATATACATCATCATAAAAGACAGGAACACCAACTGTTCTGGATACTTTACACGTTATCTCATTTAATTTTTATAATAATCTTATAAGGAAAACATTTCCATTTTATACTCTGAGTCATCTATTCTCCCTACTGGAAGATCAACCACTCCCTCTTACCTGGATCCTTCCCAGGGACAGTTTACACATGCTCAACTCTCTCCCACTTCAACCACGCCCTTTGCCCTCGTACCCTCTCCAGTGCATACCTTTCCGCTCTCCTCCCCTTCACAGCCAGATTGCAAGGAAGTTGTTTCCACTCTACGTCCACATTTCCTTACCTATTTTCTTACCCTGGCCTATTCCGATTTGACTTTTGCCGAGACCTCTCTACCAAATGGATCTCAACTACCAAGCACCGCCATGTTGCAAAATTCAATGACCAATTTTAAGTTCTTATATTTTAGGTTCTCGTATTACTGGGCTCTCCACTGTATCTGAAACCGTTAATCACCTCTTCTCCTTAACACGCCCTCCTCTCAATGTTTCTAGTTTTCCTACCACCTCCCCGGCTGCTCCTCCTCAGTTTCTTTTGCAAGTTCAGTCCTGGGCCTTCTGGCTCACGCTGTCCTGCTTCCCTGGGCAAGCTCATCTGTGGCCATTGTTCCAGTTCCTTTGCACACACACAGCACCATATCCTATCTCTACCCCACCCCTCTCTCTCAGCCTCCAGAACTCTATCAACCAACACCTACTCAGTAGTTCCTCCTTGATGCCTCAAAGACATCTCAAAGTCAGCATGAGCATGCCTGAAATTACAATCTACCTCCACCGGCCTGGCATGGGGGGCTTCCAGAGTTCCCTGTCTCAGTGAAGAATGCTTCTTCTTTCCAGGTGGGCAAGCTGGAATCCTGTGCATCAGCCCTACACTTCCCTCCTATGCTCCTTCACGTCTTATCCCTAACTGCGTCCTGTCAGTTTGCCTCCTGAATTTCTCTCAGACTCAACTACTTCTCTCCAACTCCTCCGACATTCAAGCTACCACCATTTCTCAACCCAGCTACTAAAACAGCCTCTTAAATGGGCTCCCCGTTCGCTCTGCTCAACCCATGTGTGAACAAGGCAGCCCCTACCACTCGCTTAAGACTCTTTCATGATTTCCCACTGCTCTGGGGATAAAGGTGAAAATCCTGAACAGATCCTGCCAGACCTTACCACGCATCTTTTCAGTTCTCAAAGTTCTACATTCCCCACAGACACGGGGCCTTTGACCAAGCACCATTTGTGCCAGGAAACCTCCCCAGAGCTCCTAGCCTTAGTCAATGGCTTTTGCTCATTCAGAGCACTTAACTCAGTTTGGCATTACACTCAGTACCATAATTATTTGATTGATACCCACGTCTGTTTTTTATTTAATTGCATCCCCTGGACAGGTACTCAATGAACATCTGTTGAACGAATGAATGAATGAATGAACGAGAGACTCGGTTAATAACTTGCTAAGGCAGTGAGTGACAACGGTACTCGAGTCGGGCCTACCAAATGATAAAGGCCATGCTCTCTGCTCTACACCACACTGCCTCCCACAGCAGGTGCTCACTGTGTGTTTGGTGAGGTTGAGTCCATATGGATACGGTAAAAATGGACCAGTCACTAAGTGTTTGGCCACATCCCCAAGGAGCCTGCCTTGAAGCTGACAGAGGTAGCAGCGTGGCACAATGAAGGGGCGTGGGCTTTGCACGCTTACTGGCCATGTGAACTTGAACATGCTACTTAATCTTTCTGTGCCTCAGTTTCCTCATCTATAAAGTGGTAATAAAAATAACAATATGACTCATTTTGTAGAAAAGTTTTGTAGAAATTTGGTGAGGACGAAACAGAATGTAAATCGTCTCTTGACTACTGAATACTAAGCATTCAGTGAGAGGGGATTTGAAGCGACAGTGGAAGTAGCTTTAATGACAAACGTTAGGGCAAATAAAAGACGTAACATAACGCATTGCACCATTTGGATCAGAAAGTTGCTACAAGGTACAAGTTAAAACAGAATTGTCTCTCTCACATTTAGCAAGTATGTATTGATCCCTTACTAACTTAGAAGCTTCCTGGGATATAAAAGAAGAATTTAGATTAATTCAAAGATTAAGGAAAACTAAGAGTTTGAAGGGTCTCCCTTACTTTTTAAAAAGAATTAGAAGTGCCGTCAAAGTAGGCAAACATTCTGGAACCAGCAATACACACCAGGAGAGGTAAAATTAAATTGATCACAGAAACGCAAGTGCAAGAATGTCGTGGTCCCCTAAAATAAGTCATGACAAATTAGCACTACGGTTAAGTGGAAACAGCACAGAAATAAATGACTGCGTGTGTACTAAAGTCTACTTAATTCAAACACACACTCAGCCACATACGGCCCATGAACTAAGGTAGATTGAGGTGAACCAGAGCTGCAAATTGGTTTCCCAAAGGCGGCCTGTGGTTTCAGGCAAGAAAGACCGTATGCACCCAAACACGCTCACCAGACACCGCGAAAAGACACAGCAAGCCCCAAAAAGGTCCCAGTAAAAGGTTGTTTCTCATCAATCCCTTCTTGACCTCAGATGGCATCTCTTCACTATTTAAGTACCCACCCTCCCTGTTTTGGTTTTTCATCTCTAAAATGAGGATAATTGCCTCACAAGAGCACAGTGCAGATGAAGGGAAATAGCACACCTGAGAACACTTGGGAAAACAAAGCTCTATGCAAGAGTAATAGCATTTTTATTATCATTCTTAATAAGTACACTATTTGCAAATTAAAATCTCATTAGAGATTAAATCCACCCAGGTGAAGAGCAGAGGTAATAACATGAGCATCCCCCAGAGGGCACCATGGTCACCTGGCACGAGGGAAACCACACTTCAGTGCCGTATCGGGTTTCTTGGGCACCCACCACAAATCCTGCAGGGCTATAACCTGGGCCACAGGGCAAGTATAGGTCCTCTTGCTCAGTTCCTTAGAGAGAACCAAAGAATCCAGAGCTCAGTCAGGAAACACTATTTCCCAAGAAGCACAGTTGTACAGCATGCCTAACGCAACGCTAAAATCACAAATATTTGAATACCTACCTGTTTGAGGCATTGGATTATAAGTTTGGGAGAAAACAAAAAATTTGGACAGCACCTGTCCTCAGAGAGTGTATAATCTTATTGGAGAAATAAAACATCAATACAGGAGAAGATAATCAAGGCAAGAAGATGAGCAAACACGAAATGACTAATAGAGGTGGTAGAAATTATAGTGTCCTCCTTGAGTGGGAAGGATTAAGGCCAAAGGGTACACATCAAGTTCTGCCGCCGACTCATTTAGTGACCTTGGGGGAGCTGTGTCGTAGAAGCAGAGTCCAGCGAAATAGTGAAAGGTTAAGACGAGTTAATCTCAAATTCTTTTCCAGGTCTGAAACTCTACGATTATAACATCAGTTTCAATTTCTCTACTTTTTTCAAGTTTCTCCTGTCCCTGATTTAAGAAATATGCACATTTACGGCCACGGAAACAACGTCTAGGAAGCAGCTCCACATCTGCTTGTTTACAACGAGGCAGAATCCCCTTGCAGTCAAGGGATGGGGTTTGGAGTCAGACACACCTGGACTCATTCCTGGACTCAGTTGTTGCTGGTTGGGCAATGCACTTGAGCTTGAGCAAGGCCCTGAGCCTCCTTAAAGCCTCGATCTCCTTATCTCTCAAGTGGGAATAACAGCAAATACCTCAAGGGTTGAGAAAATTCAATGGGATAGCACATTTAAAGAAGGGTGTGTTAATAATGTTTGTGTTTTAAAGTTAAGTTACGCGTGCACACGCACTTATTTCTCTATAACATGCATTTATCCTGTGGACTCGCACTGCTCTGGGGGTACATAAAAGATAACTCACATCTTCTATTACACAACTCTACCCATGAAGTTCCGTAGGGTGCTCTGATGGTCGCCGACAGTAAACGGCTATTTAAAATAATTTCCAAATGGCACACCCACCCTCCCCAGGGAGATGCACTTCTGACTAGGAGCATGTAACCAGACCAGAACAGGTAATGCTCCTTATATAAAAGTTATTCACACTCATTTTGGGAGAGGAGGAAAAACAAGGGCAATGCCATCATTATTTAACTTTCCGTAAGCCAAAGAAAACATGAACTAATGTATACAGTAGGGGCCACAAAGAGCATTTGTGGCCTGGAGGAGTCACTGCTGCCACCCAAACAAGCAACCTCGGAGAAAGGTCACTCCTGAAGTGGTTCCAGCTCTAAATATAAAGGTGTGTTTGCACAGAGGACTAATTTGGTAGTTCTGATGTGTTTACTAGGGTTATACGCTGTACTTTCAGCTTTTTCTCCCTTGTTTATTAAAAAAACTAATGATGCAGAAAGATAGAGGTCTTCATTCGGTTTATATGTTTGTTTTGTTTTATTTTAACATTTGCCTAAGGTTCTCTCCCGCCTCCATTTCCAAACCTGCAAATGCCAAAAGTCTTCTAAGAAACAATGCATTTCCTTTTTACCCAAATGGTTTCGAGGGAGTTCGTTTTACTCTGTTATCTTCCATTTTCCAGTCCCTGTGCTGGAGCTAGAAAGGAGGCATTCCATTTGACACACAGTCACTCCAGGGAAGCTTTAGAATGCTTGCAAGATGCTCTTATAAAGAATTCATGTGTCACTTGTACCATTTTAAAACCACAATGCATAAAACCATATTTAGTCCCCTCTCCCTTGCCTGTCTGAGCATGTACCTGAGTGTACGTATGTGTGCAGTGCACGCACAAATGTTAGTGGTCTCACGGCTGAAGTGCATTCGAGGGCACCTGCCAGCACCCAGAGCTGATCTGGCTGACAGGGCCAGCCCCTCGGACGTCCTTCACCTTGCCATGTGCATGGACCAGAGAATACCTGCCAATCCTGAGGGCAACCGTGTCAGGCGGAAGATATCCTTTCTTGCTCATGGCATACAAAGAACTCCACTTCCCTGCTGGAACCCTCAGAGGAGGCTGAAATTTAGAAGGCTTAGAAGCCATTCTCGGCCCTACACCACAAGCAGTTTCTCACTATGCCCTTCCCATATTGCGGTATTGTGGGTGCTTCATCTTTGTATAAAAAGCTTGGGACTAGATAGTCGAGTCGTAGCCAGATTGTACAGTATTCCTAAGGACCAATTCTCATCCTACCACATACCTTCCATTATATCGTCTCCCCTTTTCTTCACTCCTATTACTATAAGGTAAGCTGGGGTGCAGAGTTGAGTGGCTTCCCGTATCGATACAATGCTAATATAAAGTGTATTATCTAAGGGTATTTGTAATACTCTTTTAATTTGACAACCACCAATAGTAAAGCTGGGGAATGACATAAGAACAACTTTTGGGGAGCAAGTAACTGAGGAAGCAGCCCTGGTAACCAGACAGTTGACTGTGGCCATGAGGGTCTTCCTCCTGGAAGACTGGAAACAGCAGAGGACTTGCTGACTCGATGGGGCTCCCTGGGCACCAGCCCCGTTCTGGGGGACTCAAGAAGGAAGCTCCTCATGTAAGCCAGACAACCTAGCATCATGTTATTTTCTCTGTTAATTCATCTTTTATTACACCAAAGTCCCTTTAAAATCTCCTTTAAATGTTCCAGTCCAGGATCAGCTGGTTAAAGCTCTCGAGCCAAAGTGAGAAAACTGGAGGAAGGGAGGCAGTGTTGGAAGTTCTGAGCTCAACGCCTTCATTGTAACTTAGGCAACTATCTCAATGACTAACTTCTTTAGTTCTGCTCTGAATTTTGTTTCATCAACTTGAGTAACCACCCCTAAAAAGTAGAATAATTTCCAAGCATTGCAAAACTTACCTTTTATTCCCTCTCTTGGCTATATAACAAGTTAGGGGCACTGTCTAGTGTTCTAATAACTTTTAATTAAGGAAAAATATAGAAAACATGGTATTTGAAGTGCTATTTCATCCTAATGTAAGCAGAATGAGTGCAACGTAAGTTACTCAAAAATAAATATAATTTCTTCTTAAAAGACAGAGAAGATCATCTTCTTTGCTACTCCAAATGTTTGGCTTTGGAATCATAGAAAATGGATTATAGGCCAGGTGCAGTGGCTCACACCTGTAATCCTAGCACTCTAGGAGGCTAAGGCGGGAGGATCACTTGAGGCCAGGAGTTTGAGACCAGCCTGAGCAAGAGTGAGACTTCATCTCTACAAAAAAAAAAAAAATAGAAAAATTAACCAGGCACGGTGGTGTGTCATGCCTGTAGTCCCAGCTACTCAGAAGGCTGAGGTGGGAGAATCACTAGAGACCAGGATTGTGAGGTTGCAGTGAGCTATGAAGACGCCACTGCACTCTAGTCCAGGCAACA
Source organism: Avahi laniger (assembly GCA_963575035.1). Classification (NCBI taxonomy): domain Eukaryota; kingdom Metazoa; phylum Chordata; class Mammalia; order Primates; family Indriidae; genus Avahi; species Avahi laniger. Next base: position 35,262 of record CAUYSK010028494.1, on the reverse strand, counting down.
GGGTGAGACCCTGTCTAAAAAAAAAAGTACAAAATAGATTATAAATACTGAACTAAGTCATTAGAATTGATGAAGAACATTAGCGAATTTATTTCCAACAATCAGGAGTGAACCTGACCTGGGATGCCAAGCAGAGAAAGTCATCTTTGATTTTAAAAACAAGGGAGAAGGTAACAGAATCAGAGAGCTGACCCTGCTGCATTACTGCAACAGGGGACATGAACTTGGACTCTTGACTACCTGCCAAGAGGCAGGTGGTCTCATAGGCTAATGAGCATATCTTCTTTCTATTTTATTCATTGAGAGATCATTTAAAACATTATTTTTACATTGAGATGAACAGAATATCTTATGGACAAAAAGCAAAATTTGCATGACGCTTTGAGATAATGTAAGAGATTTTTTTAAAAATCCTAGGCTTGTGTTGAAAGCCATAAGTGCTCTCTGTACCTTTCCAGAATACAAGTTTGGTCTACACGGCCACTGGAGCCACTTCAGTAGCCCTGTGATTTTCATAATTCCCTACCAAGGTCATCCTTGGAGCAAAGGAGAGTTTTATGTCCCAGAGATCTCCAGCTTAGTCAAAAGTCCACAATCATTAACATCTCATGCCTTATCTTAAACACTCATGTGAATTTCCATTATGTTCCATCATATATCTGCTATGGTTTCAATGTGTCCCCCGAAGTTCATGGGTTGGAAAATTAATCCCCAAAGTGTGTTGAGAGATGATACCTTTAAGAAGTGATTAGGTCATGAGATTTCTGCCCTCATGGATAGATTAATGCAATTATCGTGGGAGTGGGTTCCTGATAAAAGGAACCTCTCTTTCTGTTGCAGGTGCTCCCCTGCCCTTCCACCGTGAGATGACGCAGCACCAAAGCCCTCACCAGATGCCAGCGCCATGCCCTTAGACTGCCCAGCCTCCAGAACCATGAGCCAAGCAATTTTTTCTTCATAAATTTCCCAGACAGTGGTATTCTGTTACAGCAACACAAAGATACAAGATGGACTAAGATAATATCCATATCTGTTTTGATAAGGAAATAATGTCTTAGGGTCTTTATGACTGAGGAAAACAGGTCTAGGAAAGTGTGTTGTGTTGATCCCTTATGCCTTAGGAACCCTCCAAAGATATGTTCCCCTATGAAGGCAGGTGGAAAGAGCCCTAGACTGGAAGTCGGAAGATCTGGGCTCTGTTTAGTTCCTGCCACTAGCCAGCTGTGGACCCTGGGCCAGTCAGTGCCTCTTTGGACTAGAAGACCCCTAAGTTTCAACCACCTCCAAAGTATTATAATTAGAATTACACATTCAATGCTTCTCACTGCCCCTCTCCCCTGCCCAAATTCTAAGAGTAATTGCCATGGACATATTTTGTTCCTTTCTTTTTCTGGTTTTTATAAGCCTAAAGCTATTGTTACAGGGTATGGGGAGAAGAAAATCCATGATTTAAAAAGAAAAGAAAAACAATATTTCTTAGAACTACACAATGCAGCTTAATCTGAAAAGAATTTAAGTCTTGCAGTAAATAATCTTGTCAACTGTTTGGTGGAATCAATTTCTTTAAAAAAAAAAAAAGAAAATGTAATCTCCATTAACGCTATTACAGTAGTTTTCAGCACATGTTCTGGAAAATTGAATAACAGTAGTTGCAGACACCAAGAAATTGAGTCACGATTTACCAGGTGGCCACACAGAGGGAAGCAGGTAGCTCAACTCCCACTGAGAAAAGGGATGTGAACTTCCAGCCTTATAATGATCCCTGGACCCGTCTCTCACTGTTACCAAGGCAGTGCAGTGATTTCCTCATGCTTCAATATCGTGCAAATGCCCTGGGTTTTCAGTTGAAACTCAATTCACCTGTAGGAGCCAGGATGTTTCACCCTCGACCCACACCCCAGTAGGATGTGCCTGAGAAATACCAGCTGGTACTTCTCCTCTGTCTGGTCCTCCAGCCTAGGGGCAAAGAGCTTTGTCTCTCCTCCATCCCTAGCACATAAAAAACAGTAGCAAATATCTGTAGAATGTGTAAGTGAATGAATCAATAAATGAATAAAAGTGCAAAGCAGCACCCGAAACACTGGCACTTTCCATATGAACTTAAGGCCCCCCCAGCCTGCCCACGAATAAATCAGGCAATGAACTCTACTACGGTAGCAGCCACAGGGGCCAGTAATAAATACAGATTGAGACATTCAAAGCCAGGAAGGACTCTAGAATGATCCATTCAACCCCCACCATCCTACAAATGAGAAAACCAAGGCCAAGAATTGTTAAATAACTCACCAAAGGTTTAGGATTTCAGAGCTGAGACTTAAACCGAGCTCTTCTGGGTCCAAGTCCAGTATGTTTCCTAATGCACCACCTCGCTTGGGTCTTGCTCAGGCCTTAAACCTGCCACTAAAGCTTTAACACAAATGTTTTGAAACTGTTTTAAGAAATTCTCAGAAACATCTGCTTACAGTCTGTCAGGTTGTCAGAGTAGCCAGAGGAGAACAGCAGAGCAGCCCACCCGGCCCCAATACGCAGGCCACCGATTTTTCACGTCCTGCTGCGATTGTGCACCGCTGCTAAACGGTAACGTCAGCACCCAGCCCGTCCCTGCCTTCACGTAAATTACAGAAACATGTCACTGAGAACAGTTTCACCAAAGGGCTCGAGGCAGGCAGGAAGCAGGAACTCAGGCTAGGACACATCCTCACGCACCTACTCAGTGCTTGTCGCATGGCACACAAACTACACAGAACCCCAAGCCCAGGCTCTTTACGTACATTGTATTCATTTTCCCAGTACTTTATGCTTTTCTGGTGATAGGAGAGATGAAAGGAAATTGGAGGTTTCAGGTTTTACTGTTACAAAACATGTCCATTGCTATAAAGTCTTTACTCCAACAAATCCAAACCATGACTTCTCAGCTTTTCTAAAAGGATAAATTCATTTCAAAATAAAAAGTTAAAAAAATATGAAATAAAAAATAAAGACTGGAAGAAGGCAGGCAGAAGAGAGGGGAGAAGGAGAGGAGGGAAGGGGAAAATATTCGCACGAGCCCCAGTGCCCTGTTTGCTTTGCGATCCAAGCAGGGAGAGTATTTGGGTATTACAAGGTAGTGACCTGCCTCCATCAACAAGGGGTTCAGTGGCAGATAACGAAACCCCACCTGGCAACTTGAAGCAGAAGGGATCTCAAATAGGTGCTTACAAAATCCCAGGTTGGGCTGGAGGCACAGACTCTAGGCTGGTTCCTTAATAACAATGCCTAGACCCACACCGGAACTGGCCTGCCAAAGGAACTGCTGCTACTTGCACCATCTGAAAGCCAGTCCCCGACGCTGGCCCCAGGACCACATACCATATCTCAGGCACAGTCAGGAAAACAAGAAGCCTCCCCAAGACCTGCTGGCTCCAGGCCTTCAGGGGGCTTACAAGATTGGCACCAACCAGCAAATGGATGCCTCAAGCCCCTGTCTCTCTCCCCTTCAAGTTGGTCCCAATTTCAATTTTTCCACAAGTATTTCTGATTGAAGAAATGCAAATGGCATCAGGAGCTGGGCCTGGCTGGAGCTGGGCCTAGGAAACAGTGTTTTTAGCTTGCGGCCCCCGCAGTGCAGCAGGGCACCCCGGGAGCGTGGAGCAGAGGCCCAGCGGCCACTGACCAGAGAAAGTTGTGTCTACAAGGACAAAACGCTTTGGCAGGCAGGGGCAGGAGTTCCTATCTCACTCTGAATCATCCCCACTCTAGAGGATCCCCAGGCTAGTCCACGCCTTTTTCCAAGATACCCAAATCCCCACAAAACAACAGGCACACCAGCTGCCTTGCTAGAGTCGGCTGAGGACCTGACACTAGATGCCCAGGGGCAGCCTGGTGACGTGCTAGCAACTCCCTCTGCATGGTCTCTGTCCACACCCTTCCAGACACTGACACCTTTCTGATACTGCTTTTGAGACACATCCTGCTCTACTCTCCCTTTCCAGAACTCCTGGGAACGATCATTCTTCCTCGACCTGGTTTACCTTAGCTGGATTCCTGTCACCTGCCACCAAGTAAGCAGGTAGCTTCAATGTGATGGAGAGAATGCTGGAATTTCAGTCAAAAGAAATGGCTTTAATCCTGGCTGTGCCACTGACAGCTGAGTGAACCTAAATGAGGCTGTTCATCCTACTGAGCTTTGGTTATCAACACAGCAATGATGATTCTAAGACCACCCAGGGATGTTAAAGGATAAATGAGGTAAGGTACGGCCAGGTGTGGTGGCTCACACCTGTAATCCCAGCACTTTGAGAGGCCGAGGCAGGAGGATCGCTTGAGGCCAGGAGTTTGAGATAAGATACCCTGAAGTGCCAGGTGGGCCAGGTTCACGGCAAGCACCGAAATATTCGGGCATCCTTTGATGGGGTTTGCTCACTGACTGTGGCTTTCTCCCAGGATTTCTTGTCATCACGTGCTTGGTGACCAGCGACCACTTGACATCAATCAATTGCCCACTGCTCTGCCCACCATGTAGGCCCCTCTGGAAATAACAGAGGTGATGATGGTCAAAGAGTTTCGGGGCTCCTGGACCTTTCCTACATTCCCAAGAAGTCATTACCGACTGGTTAATATGCCATTACCCCAAAACTCCAAATAGCCTCAGGAAAACCGTCTCTGCCAGGAGAGAGAAATGAAGGGAGAGAACCTGACCCATTAACCCTACCCTAAATGCAAAGACCAAAGTCGGGCAGCAAACATGGAAATTCCAAACGATCTACTCGGCTGCTTCTAAAAAGGCCACATGCACTTGGGTCAATTAAACTAGAAGGCTTGCCTTGGAATTATCTAAAATTTAAATTTTTAAGTCCTATGCCTAAGTTTAGCCATTGTACACATTTCTCTTTATACCTATTCTTTTTTAAAACTTTTGACTTTAAGATGCTTTTCTCAAAACCATCCACATACATATATATGTTAATAGAAATTGTACTACTGGGTACTTTCTGAAGTCATTTGAATAATTTGCATATTCGTTCTGAGCCCGTGTTTCTACATGGCACCGAGCCTGGCTTACCCCTCCCCTGCCCTCTTCCTGACCTTGTCTGTAGGGCACTCTCCATGGTGACCCCTGCTTCCCGGTCACTCCCTGGAACCCTGCAGGACCACCTTCCCTAGGAAAATGCATTGTGGTCAACGAGCATTGTCCCCAGGTGTTCTCTGCTCTCCCCTCCTTCCCTAAGTCCTTTTGGGATATGGGAACTCATTTGGCTTGGCCTAAAATGCCATAATCAACAGTAAAACTTGTTCTCTTGGGCTGTGTACATGTATGTATGTGAAGATAAAGGACAGAGGGAGGGATACCGGGGTGTTACTGGCACCATTCGGGAGCACGAGCAAGTGGAAACTACCGGAATGGAATCAGGCACTAGTTGGGCAGAATTTCATGAAAACAGAAAATGCGCTAAGCTCTTCTAAGTATTTTTTTTTCTGTCATTTTTCATGAGTGTTAACAGCATATAGGGGTTATAGTAAGGAATCTCCTCCAAGAATCTGGAAATAAGAGAAAGTTGCCCTCGGAAAATTAAATTTTAAAATCAATGCATAATGAATCCAATTAAGACAAGTTAAGCCACCATAAAGAGACAGATTGGCTCCAGGCCTGCCAGGCATGAGAGTAATCATAGGAAATGTTCTACAAAATAGCTAAAGGAGGAATGCAATAACCAGCTGAGGGAGGGGAACCTGTCAGCCATAAGACTTTAGATAGAAGGGTCCAGAGACAAAGACAGGACAGCTTCTACCCAAGCAGTGTCCAGGGCAAGGAGAGACTTAGTCTTGGGGATTCCAGGCAGAAATTCTGATTTGAGAAGTCTAATTAATTCTTGAATTCTGGTTCCAGTTTTTCCTAACCACCCCCCGGTTATAATTTGACCCCTGTGGCATTGGTGGCATTGGCCCTTGGGGCGAGGACGTGTTGGCAGTAGGTAGGACACAGTGCTTGGTCCCGGGGGCAGCTGTCATCTCATTATAAATTAATACACCGGCATTGGGTTTGGGACTTGGCTTGCTTCCGCCCCCACCCACAGGGAGAGAAATGCTCCAGCTGTTTGACTAGAGTTGTCTGACTGACCTCCCCCCCCAGTCGTTATAATTTCATCATAAATCAATGAATTCATTACTGACAAATTGGGCTGTGGGCCTTTAAGACTACGGGACAGGCTTTAAATTGACCAAGGAAAAGAATCGCCCAGCAGTATAATTCTGTACATGAGAAGGTGAGACAAGGGACGTACAGGAACCTGCCTTTGCTGTGAGGACAAGACGACGCAGGGTGTCTCCGTTAACGGGAGGCCGCTCTCTCGGCTTAAGACCTGCATGAGTTTGGTTACGCGAGTTGAGAGCAGAGTGCTCTGTAAAACAGAGGAAGGGGAATGTGGAGTTCCCAGCGGCGACCCTGAAAGGTCACTAGGCTGGCACTGCCAGGGACACAGACCAAATGACAAGCCCCTGGGTGGCATGACGGCTGAAAGGACTTCCAAGGAAAGGAATGACTGACGTGCAGCTTTGGGTATCTGCTGCACAGCCTGCTCTCCCTGTGTGATGCCCCCCTCTCCACCCCGGCCCAAGTCTTCGGAAAATCTACCGTTGAGAGGCAAGACCAAGTGACTGAGAAGCCGCCACGCAGACCACGGGGTCAGCACACTCGGGCTGAACACGCCGCTCCACCGCACACTTACGGCGTGGTGTCAGAAAACGTTACGTAACTTCTCTGCCTCAGTTTCCTCATGTGTGAAAGAGGAATGATTTCATAGCTGGGTCGACTCAGTGCAGAACAAAACCTCTGAGCACAGAAACAGACACACCGAGGCAGAGGCCCACAGAACCACACGACACCAGAGCAGCAGGGTCTCGAGGAGGACGTGGCATGCAGATTCAGCACGCTCAGGCCTGGAGCTGAGCGAGCCCAGCTGACCTCGGATTCTACCCGCAGTAATGAACGTTCATCAAACACTTACTGCGTCAGGTACGCGTCTCCTTTTCTGCAGAGGTGTAACTTGGCTGACCCATATGATTTTAAGTAGAATTAAATCCAAGCAAGAGAAGCAGGTAAAAAATAAAAATCAGAGCAGAAAGAGGGTCTCAGTCTCACTTCTGTTAGGCAAAGGCACAGAAGACAACTCAGGACAACTAAGGGAAGCTTGGACTGTGAGCTCCCTGCTTACTGGCTTTCCATGGTGCTGCCTGCCTGGTTGTCCCATCACAGCAGGGCACAGCCTGAAGCAGAGGAACATCAATATACCCAGTGGTGATTTTCCAGCGAGCCAAGGCATCGACGACCATCTCAAAAGGACACCACTCAGTCCTCAAGAACGCTGAAAGTCAGTGACTCTCAACGCCGGCAGAACATTTAAAAATGCTGGTGCCCAAGCCTCCCCTCTCAACAAGGATCCGCTTCACGAGGAAGGCGATTCTCGAAGCTGCACAGGTGATCGTAATGTGTGGTCAAGGTTAAGCATCACCGTTGTAATGAATTTTGAATTATTTCCACATGGGACTCGGTTTCCCAAACTTCTTTAATAATAGGGACCACCTGGGGGTAACAGCATCCCCAGCCCCCTTCCCGGGAACTTCTGAGGTAGGAAATCTGGAGTGGGGCCCAGGAACGCACGTGCTTACCAGCATCCCAGGTGATGGATATAATCAAGAAGGTTCGGACAACAGGGAGCACCTTCAGGATGTGGATAATCTGGTAAAATCCACAGGAAAGTTCAATTGAAGATAATGACTCTAAGTATACATATTTACATCCATCAATCCAGAACCTTCCCCTTTGGGGCTTTGTTCCAATCCCAGCCTATGTCCAGGACCTAGAGGACAGACAAAACATGAAAAAAATTCCCAGTTCTGAGACTACTCAATTCTTACCCACTGGACCACAGGACCCAGAGACAGAAGAACCAACTGGTACATGTGGTTTTGGTCATTCCTTAAGGGATCATTTTTTTTTTCACTATTATTTGAAGCAAACCAGCAGGACCTAGTATTTAACAATGATGTAAGTTGTATTCACATCACTGAATAAGCATTTAGATATCCATTCACTTGAAAGTATGTTCAACCGCTTAAAAACAGGATGTGGCTTATTTTCCTATTTTAAATCAGTTTTATACTGTATTATTTAAACTGTTCCATGGCATTTAAAAAAAAGGCATACAGCTTCCAAGCTCATTCTTTTTTTTTATTTCAGCATATTATGGGGGTACAGATGTTTAAGTTACGTATGTTGCCCTAGCCCCCTCTCCCCCCCTACCAAGCTCATTCTTTAAGTTTAGTCTACAAGTGGCTATATAACCATGACAGCAAAACAGGACAAACATTAAAGACAAAAAAGGGTAAGTATATGGCAGTCTCATTTAACTATATCCAAAGATGCTAAAAATGGTAGTCTATTAAAATAATTATATACAACAACTAAGGGTTTATTCCAGGATAAAAGACTGATTCAACTTTAGAAAATCTGTTTACTTAAGTCACTATATTCAAGGATGCCCACTGTCACCATTGTATATTTTACAGGGGTCCTAGACAAAGACAAGAAAAGGACAAAGTTATGAATACTGGAAAGAAAAAGAAAAATTTACCTTTATTTGCAGATATGACGGTGTGCATAAAAAAATCAAAGAAATCAACTTCTCTGCATTATGTTTTTGTCTTATTTCATTTTTTGAGACAGACTCTCACTCTGCCACCCCAGCTAGAGTGCAGTGGCATCATCATAGCTCACTGCAACCTCAAGTGATCCTGCTGCCTCAGCCTCCTGAGTAGCTGGCACTATAGGCGTACAGGACTACTGTGCCCAGTTAATTTTTCTATTTTCAGTAGAGACAGTGTCTCGATCTTGCTCAGGCTGATCTCAAACTCCTAGCCTCAAGCAATCCCTCCCACCTCAGCCTCCCAGAGTGCTAAGATTACAGATGTGAGCCACCACAGCCAGCTGTTTTGTTTGATCTTTAAAAATAATTGTAACTATAAATTATGATTTACAAATTGTAACAATAATTCTTTTCCAATTTTGTTCTTTTTCTTCACTGAAAATTCCAAAACTCTTATGGCAACTACCTTCAGTGTTTTCCTGTGCTTGATTTCTGTGACCCTACCAGTTAAATCTTTCAGGTTTTAAATTCAAAGGCCAGAAAATGCAGAAAAACAAAAACCCTGCAGAGATGTTAGTAAGAACTTGAAGACCAAATAAACCTGTGCTGAACTTGATCCCAACTCAACACATACGATGCAAAAGCCAATGGCTCACAAACTCTGCTGCACACTAGAATCACCTGGGGGATCTTTAAAAAATTCTGATGCCCATCTCTCACCCCCAGACATCACAGTTGAATTAAGAAAGAGTGCAACCTGAGCAATGGGCTTCTAAAAGCTCTCCAGGTGATGCTAAGGTAAAAAAAAAGTTTGGGGCGTACTGGCTCAAGCAATTCTCAGGTTGCTCATCACCCTGCAAGTCTAACCTATGAAGAGCTGATCCATATAGGTCTGCTTCCTCCTTCCCAGCAGCTAGCTCAATTCCCTACCTTGAGCCAGTCTAATTCAGAAATTACCTGGGACATGTGCATACCTTATTTGCTTTGGGTTTTGTTTTTCCTGTCTGCATTAGTATACTAACATTACATATTTACTGGTTGAGCGGGGAGAAGTGTCTATTCCTTTGAAACTGGTGTATCTATTAACAGTCAGTAAAGTAAAGCTGTTACATAATATTTATTGAATGTGATACTTTATTTCAAGCACTGGAGGATAACGGCAATGAGTAAAGCCCAATCTCTGGCCTCTGGGTTTTATAATTTACAATGTGGTAGAAAAGGACACAAATGACTATAATATACGACAGATCATAACGAGCTGTGACAAGTGCAACAACAAAGGCACAAATAAGGGAGGAATATTTCTTTACCCTTCAAAATGATGGTGCAGGATAGAAGAGCTCCTAGTCAGCTGCTGAAATAAGAGAAACCGTTCCGTCCCTGCAGACTGGACAGGTGTGACAAGGAGGTGCCACACTAGGTGGGTGGCCACTTTTCAGAGGAGCCACTACAGGCAACAAGAACGGGCATGAAATAGGAACGGTGAGCACAAACGCTGAGGAAGCCGATGGGAGGCCACCTTGGGGCTCGAGGCTTCTGCGCAGAAGCAGGTGGCAAATGCCAGAAGGCAGCCGTGGGAAGAAGACACGAAGCGAGCAAAACCGGGGCCTGGAAAAACCCCAGAGCCCCAGCTCTGCCTAGGACAGGGCCCCAAATGCACGCGACGTAAGGAATTTCAATTCTGGTTTCCAGTCCGGCATGGACGGCACTTGTAGACACTCTAACAAGCAAAAAGCTCAACAGACTGAAAAATCAACCAGTCTGCTTAGTTCCTCGAGCGGAGTGAGGTCACAGGGCAGACTGCTGCGCCAGACACAGGGAATCGCGGCTTACCGGAGCGACCTGGGGACCGCGCGGGGAGCCGAGATCCGCGGGAGGCGCAGCGTGGCCGGCCCCAGAGGCGACCCGTCACGGGAGGGGCGCACTTTTGCAGCCAGGAGCTCCACTGGGCCCTCACAGTGAAGATGGGAAAATCCCCTCCTGCTTCAGACAACGGGAGGGGAAAAGAAGCTGTTTCTTCTTCCTAAGGCCTGCCCTCCGGAAGAACTAATAAACCAGAACCGAAAACACCTGGGAAAAGAAATGCTCGACCCAGGCCACTCCAGGCACCTTGTCCCACCTAAGGGGCCCCACTTGTGAAGGTCACAGCCCAGGGCAGACTCACTAAGCTGTGGTCCTCCAACTCCAGCCCCAGTACCAGCTGGCGGCCTATTAGGAAACGGGCGTTGTGTGGTGTCACCTCCCGACTCTGAACCGCCACCCCGCGTCCCCCGCACGGATCCCCACCTCCACCTCGGCCCGAGAAAAAATTGTCTCCCGTGAAACCGGTCCCTGGTGCCAAAAAGGTTGGGGACCACTGCACTGAAAGACCCAGGCGTAATCACAGCACCAGAGAGGGCTTCCCCCTCCCCCACACCTCCCCGCCTCTCACTGGGGCCTACTGGCCTCTGGAAGCAGCTCCCTCCACCCAGTGCATCAGCATGTCTGGCTTTCAACTACAAATCACAAGGCATACTAAAAGGCTGCAAACACAGTTTGAAAAGACAGAGAAAGCATCAAAAGCAGACTTCGATGTAGCAGCGTTGTTGGAATTATCAGATCGGGAAATTAAAATAACTATGATTAACTGCCAGGTACAAAAAGTTTGCCAAGTGGTCCCTGAACAAAAATTGTCTCTGGCTTGAATGAGCTAACAGTATTAAATTTTCACCAAAGATTACAACTACAAAAAATTACAGCTTTGCATCTGGGAGAAAAGCAACTGAGAACTGAGTTTCCTGAGCACCCAACCTCCCAACGTATTACATCCGCATCTCCTGGGCAGGACACAGAAATCTACACTTTACTCAGCGCCTCAGGTGCTCTGATGATCAGGCAGTTTAGGAATAACTGCTTTGTGCCAAAAGAAGCTCAAAGAAACCAACCCAGAGACGTGCATTCTAATTCACCAAACAGAGATGAATGACTTAATTAGAAGTTTATTGCTATCTTCTACAATAAGCATAAAAACATCTGCAAAATATTATGCTATTCCAGACCTATTTGGTATATACCTCACCTCACTGGGGCATTTCTAATTGTTTAAAGTTATTTAATTCTCTTTTTTGTTTTTGTTTGTTTTTATTTGATTTTGTTAAAAAAAACAGTCTTTAAAATGGAGCAACAAATTTACCAATAGGATAGAAATGGTATCCAAAACGTCTTCATACATACCATAAAGACATAGAGGATATGCCTTCAAAATATATCCTGATTTTATTTAATTATGTGGGTTATTCTTAAAAGCAGCAAGTCTACAGTCAGGATCAAGGAAATTGTTCACAATTATATACCTTCTAATTAATGATTTCTAATAATCCATTTTATTAGGCTCATCATTAAAGGTAGATTGCAAAGCCACTAAGAAAATCTGCTGACAAGATACAATACTCAGGCCTACGTAAAGAATGTGTGAAGAAGAACCCAAAGGCAATCACAGCAACAACTAAAATAAATAAATGGGACCTGATCAAATTAAAAAGCTTCTGAACAGCCAAAGAAACTGTCATGAGAACAAACAGACAACCTACAGAATGGGAGAAAATTTTCGCAGGCTACACATCTGATAAAGGGATGATAACCAGAATCTATTTAGAACTCAGGAAAATCAGCAAGAAAAAATCAAACAACCCTATCAAAAAGCAGACAAAGGACATGAACAGAAACTTTTCAAAAGAAGATAGACTAATGGCTATGAACATATGAAAAACATATGAAAAAACATATGAAAAAAATGCTCAACATGTCTAATCATCAGGGAAATGCAAATCAAAACCACAATGAGATATCACTTATCTCCAGTGAGACTGGCCTTTATCAAAAAGTCCCAAAACAATAAATGTTGGCGTGGATGCGGAGAGGTAGGAACACTCATACACTGCTGGTGGGATTGCAAACTAGTATAACCTCTGTGGAAAGCAATATGGAGATACCTTAAAGTGATACAAGTAGAATTGCCATTTGATCCAGCAATCCCATTACTGGGCATCTACCCAAAAGATCAAATGACATTCTATAAAAAAGATACCGTCACCCGAATGTTTACAACAGCACAGTTCACAATTACAAAGATGTGGAAACAACCCAACTGTCCATCAATATGTGAGTGGATTAATAAAATGTGGTATATGTATACCATGGAATACTATTCAACTTTAGGAAACAATGGTGATATAGCACCTCTTGTATTCTCCTGGATAGAGCTGGAACGCATCCTACTAAGTGAAATATCCCAAGAATGGAAAAACAAACACCATATGTACTCACAATCAAATTGGTATTGACTGATCAACACTTAAGTACACACATAAGAATAACATTTATTGGATGTTGGCCAGGGGGAGGGGAGAGGGGGGAGGAGGAGACAGGCATATGCACAAACAATGAGTGTGATGCGCACCATCCGGGGGATGGACACACTTGAAGCTCGAACTTGGGGGGGAGGAGGCGCCAAGGGCAACATAAGTAACCTAAACATCTGTACCCCCGTAATATGCTGAAATAAAGAAAAAAAAAAAAAGAAAATGAGCTGTTGCATGTATAAGGGATTTGTTGCATATAAGTGATTCTACCCGACAACAACCATTTTTTAATGTAAATAAAATAAATGACCTGGGGTGGGGAGGTGGCCCCAAACAACTGTAATGCAACATTTTCTTAAAAAAAAAAAAAGACTTATTCAGTAATTGAATTTTAGTTTAAATCTTACAACTGAAATAATATCTTAATCTGTTTTGTGCTGCTGGAATAGAATACCTGAGACTGAGTGATATATAAAGAACAGACACTTACTCTCTCACGGTTCTAGAGTTAGCTCAGGATGAAGGTGCTGGCAGGTCAGGGCCTGTCCACTTCCACAATGGCACGTTGAGCACTGCAGAGAGGGACGCTGTGTTCGCACGTGGTCGAAGAGCAGAAGAGAGAGAAAGCCCACCGCCACAAGCCTTTTTTATAGCATTAGCCCATTCGTGAGGGTGGAGCTCTCATGACCTAAATAGCTCCCATAAGGCCCCACCTCCCAAAAAAAAAAGTTGTCAAACCATTTTATAATAATTAATATTCAAATTTTAAGATATTTTTATAATTTCCACATTTAAAAATGTAGAAAATGTCTTTACATTGTTTCTCTGCGCTCTTTAATAACTACCAAAAGAACATTTGTTTCACAGTGTATGATGTAGTGTGCCTCGTTTTAAAACAAAGCTTTGGAATCAAACAGACCTAGACACAAGTCTTGGCTCTGACGCTAGTTCTGTGGCCCTGAACTAATGTTATCACATAAGTGGCAGTCTCTTCTATAAAATGAAGACATTCGGATCCAGCCCGTGAAGCTGTTTTGAGGACTTAAAGAAATATGAAGTACTTAGCACAGTGAATGATAGTTGCTATTATTATTGTTATTGTTTTTATCGAGATGAGGTTCTACTGTCTCCTTAGTCTAGTTAAAATACTTTGCCCAATTGCCTTTGCTACAGTTGAAAATATTTGTAGTAGCAGTGGTTAGACCAAGTATGAAAAGTAACATATACACATGGTAAGACTTCAAAGACAGGCTATTGCAACTTTCTTTTCAGAATATCTGTTCTACAGGACACTGTAGTTTTGTTTTCACTCCTTTTGTAGCAATTGGGGCACTGAAGATGATGAAACCCAGAGTTACCATAGTGGCAATTCAGACCCTCGAGGATTTGGTATGTTTGTCTATTTGTATGTAATATATATGGCTTTGTATGATTTCGCATTGTATACATAATTATGGTTATAATAAACCTAAAACATTAATGGCCTAATTATTAAATATAATCAATTTATTAGAGGTATGGTTATTTTTATTTTCCACATAATAATGTTATTTAGGAATTGTTTTATTTCAGAGTCTTAGTCTAAACATTACATTTACTCTTTCACAATGATTTTACTTTAAGTCTCCGTATTATATTTCCAGTAGACTTTGTAATTTTAAAACAAAAGCCGTAGTTAATTAGAATCCCAATTTCTGCTAGCATACGATTCCTCCTTGCATAAAATCTCTCGACTGAGATGACAGGATTACAGTCTTCAGTTGGCTGCCATACAGTCTACACCAATAACAAACCTATTAAGTATGAGTAAATGATTATTCTTTTTTGGTGTGGACTATTCTTTTTTTTTTTTTCCGAGACAGGGTCTCACAGTGTCACCCAGGATAGAGTGCAGTGGTGTCATCATAGCTCACTGCAGCTAAACACCTGGGCTCAAGCGATCCTCCTTCCTCAGCCTCCCAAGTAGCTGATACTACAGGCGCACGCCACCACGCCTGGCTAATTTTTCTATTTTTTGTAGAGATGGGGTCTCACTTTTGCTCAGGCTGGTCTCAAACTCCTGGCCTCAAGCAATCCTCCTGCCTCAGCCTCCCAAAGTGTTAGGATTACAGGGGTGAGCTACTGTGCCAAGCCTAGTTATAGACTATTCTTAACAGATTGAACTACCTATGAACCAGTGTTGGTTTATTTTAAATAACTTATTGTTCAGAGCAACTAATTAATTCACTAAGCCACTTAGACCTATATTTGTTCTTAATATACTGTAGATTTTGAACCTACTTAAGTCAGTCTGTTTCTAAGTGCCTTATGCTTTGAAATAAACAAGTTTTGGAAGCCACTTGTGGCACTTGGATACTCTGTTGTAATTATTTCTTTTCTACATTTTTTTGGGGGGGTGTCAACTAAGGTCACATTGGAATTGCTGTTCCTGATGTGCATGGTGCTTGTAAAAGATTTGAAGAACTGGGAGTCAGATTTGTGAAGAAACCTGATGATGGTGAGTCTGCTCCTTATAGTGTTCAGTCCTCTCTTTAGTTGAGTAATTAATACTTACTAAGCACCCACAGAGGGCACTGCTGTAGTAAAACCCTTTGGCTGCAAATAACAGAAGTCTACTTGAAACAGCTTTTAAAAAGAAGGGAAATTATTGGAAGAATACATGAGCATCTTAGGGAACTGAAAGACAGCAACTAGGGTGGCTTTACAAAGGACCAGACACAGGACCTGGAAAGCGTCAAAAACCGGGGCTCCCACTCAGACCTACCGCATTCTCTCATTGGTCACCAGGCTTTCACTATTTTAGGGTGTATCTGGCCACCCAAAAATAAGTTCCTTAAAGCATCTTTTCTCTTGAACTCCTGGCCTCAAGTGATCCTCCCACCTCAGCGTCCCGAAGTGCTGGGACACAGGCATGAGCCACCACACCTGCTTAAAGTCCATTTTATCTGATATTAATATAACTATACCAGCTGTTTTTATTTAATAATTGCTGGTATTTCTTTTTCATCTTTTACAACCTTTGTATGTCCTTATGTTTTTAGGTATGTTTCTTGAAACAGCATATATCTGGATTTTGTTGGATTTACATGTATTATAATTATTTTACTTAGATCTGTTTCTGCTATCATAATTTATTATTTAAATTTTAATTTGAAATATTTCACTATTTCATTTTAATCTTTTTCTTTTTTTATTAACATATTTAACATCCAGATCATCTCCCCAATAAGAAAAGAACTTGCTCCCCTCCACCCCATCGTGTTACTATTACCTAGACTAGGTACCTACACTAGGTTACTATTAGGGATATTATTGATTTATTTTTTCTTCTTTTCGGCTTTGGCTTTTTTTTTAAACATAACAAAAAATATATTAAGGTATTTGATCACCTTTTTTTCATACATCTCTTGTAATGTCTTTTGGATTTTTCTGTCCCTTTTTTTAAGTACCTAAACCAAAACTATTATCAGAGATTTTGTAAAGCAAAACCTTTGAGACTCTCTATGCCTGAGAACCCGTTTATATGAATGACAGCTTTGTGGAAAATCCTAGATTTATTTTCCTTCAATTTTGAAAATATTGCTATATTTTTTTTTTGCATACAATGTTGCTATTGAAAAATCTGCTTTCAATCTGATTATATTCTTTTGTATATTCTTTTGTTCTGAAAGCTTTTTATATTATTTCTTTGTCTTTGCCTTCTTTCTGGGAGATTTCCTTCAACTGGAATACCAATTAATTAATTTTTCCCCAAAGGTATCTGTTCTAATATTTAACCCATCTATTGTGTACTTAATCATCGTTGTAATTTTGATCCCAAATTTTTTCTTGGTTTCTTTAATATTTTCTTGTTCTTGTTTCATATTGGGATCATTTCATGCTGCTCATTACTTGTACATGTTTAAATGGTTCTTGGTCCATTATTCTAATATTTCTTTTGTTTGAATCTATAACCCATTGTTTTGGGGTTTTTTAATGGTTATGTTTCACAAATTCTTGTTATTTTGGCCTCTGAGCCTGTTTTCCTCCAGCAGCTGTTAGCTATTCCAATCCATCAGGCAGTGTGAACAGGGAAAGACCAGACCCCGCTACTTAACAACCTGAGTGATCTCAGGAAGATGGGCTGGGTGAGCCCAGAGTGGAGATCGCTAGGCACCTGGAAATGAGACTTAAACACTTAACACTCCACCAAGCGACTCTTCAGGTCAGATCCTCCTGCCTTTTTCCTCAGGGAGAAGCAGTCTTGGTAGGAGACACTTCCGAGGTTGTTATTTCCTGTTCCTGGATATGTGGAGAGAGGGCCGGGCAGATCAGTTGGCCCCCAGCTGTTTGTCTTGGTTTGCCAAAGACAAAGCTCCTGCACTGTCCTTATTTACTCCTAAGGACATCTGAACAAGTGTGAGGGCAGCTGCTGTTGCCCAAGGCACTTGGGACAGCGGGGGACAGAGGGAGCAGAACTCCTGTTTATTCTCCCGCAGCTGTGATGCACGGCCTTCTGATCTAGGCGAAAACTGTCCCCTCCTACGCAGACCAGGTTAAAACAGTCATCCCATCCCGTCCCTCACCCTCACCACCAGGGTTTCTTTCTCTCTCGCTCTTTTTTTTTTTTACATTTTCCTTCTGGTTTTTTTTGCATTTTCCATCTGTGTTTCTCTAGGTTTGATCCTGGGGAAAGGAGCCAGAGATAGGAGTCAAACCAATCCAACGTCTCGGTCCCCAGATAAATTTTTTAGGTCACATTTTTTCCATTTAAGCAAACAATTTTGACCTGCTAGCCTTTCTATCCCAGTTATGATGAATTCCTGGGAGAAAGAATCTGATTGGCAAAGTTTGGGTTGCCTAGTATACTGTTGAAAAGGGTTTATGTGACCAAGCATCTAGGTCTTTTGTGTGGGTAAACCATGCTACCAGCTCCCCTCAGCAACCCCCATCTTCTTTTTCTTTAAAAAAAGACAATTTCTCTGACTGCTGAACTGGTAGCATGAAATGGTTTCACGAAGGTGAAGCAAATACCTGATACCTCCGATACCTAAAAGATGCAGCCAGTCCCACAGTTTATTTCAGAACAGCTGGTTTTCAGGTATGTATGGAAGATAACATTTTAGTCACTATGAAAAATATGCATTTGGGCAACACTGACAGTATAGAATTTTTTAAAAATTAAAACTGCAAATAAAAGAATATACTTCATTAAAATTGAATTAATAAAATTTGTTTTAACTTTTAAGGTTTTTTTTTTGTCTTTTCAATAATGAAAATTTTCATTTTACAGGTAAAATGAAAGGCCTGGCATTTATTCAAGATCCTGATGGCTACTGGATTGAAATTTTGAATCCTAACAAAATGGCAACTATTACTTAGTGCTGTGAAAATGCTCCTTTGAGATTTCAGTGAAGACAGATTAAAAAGGAAACAATGTGATTCAAGATATTCAGAGAGCAGAAGCGTCTAGGACTGATAGATCATGGCTGTAATTCAAATTATTCTTAAATCCATTTCCCTTTCCTATTTCAGCTGGGTTTTTTTTCACCTAACTGTTCAATCATTCTGGTTTTAAAGTAATGCTTTATCTTATGTCCTTGAATATAGTTGTATAACTTTACTTTTTAGTTAATAATCAGAACAATTCCCTTTAGAAACTGTATTTATTTGCCGCCTTCTATCTCCTAAATAATACTCCTCTTCAAGTCTGCCTTTGAATCACCGTTTTCCCAAAAAAAAGTATTTAACATGTTTTTGTTGTGGTTATCTTCTGGGGTTTCAATTCCTCAGAAATAACTTTTCACAGTGGAAAGTAAAGAATGTAAAACCGGAATGAAACTTCACGTGTACTTCAAACAGTACAAAGTGTTTATTTTACAAAAGAACAAGTACTCGTGAGAGTAATTCAGGATCATGCCGGCAAGGTTACTGATAGAAAAAGCAGTTTCTTTTTATTTATAAAGTACATTTAAAGTTCAAGGACTAGCCTCATTTAATTGGGAATGGGAAGGGGGGAAGGAATAACATTTACTGGGTACCCAGACACTAGGCTGTAACATATTTTCTGTCATGTAATACTTACAACTCTCCCTATAAGAAAGAAAGCAGGCTAATCATGTAAAATAACTTTAGTGAATTGAAGGCAATATAAATAGGCTCAAGGATTTAAGATCTCATCATTTTTAGCATTTAGATCGTGCCTCAAAATTAGTACCTCGCACTGCGTCCTCCACTAGCCCCCTGTTGCAGAAACCGTCAGTGGGTTTGTGCCTGCTGCTCGTGGCTCTCAAGCCTGAGTACCATGGTGAGGGAAGAAGAAGAATGTTTAGCACAAGACTGCTCTGGGGACCCCGTTATTCCTGCTCAGGTAATGCTTATATTAGTTGTGAAGAATCCTCCCTACTCCAAGGTCTTCTTGATGACAGTAGCCACATGTAATAAATTATGTTCAGTGAAAACTTAGTTAATCAGAAATCTGCTCCGTGGTCTTCCCTCCCATGATATTTGATGGGTTTTTAAAAATCAAAGTGATTTTGGAAATCTCTAATGACCTGGAAAATAAAAACATCCAATTTGTGGTTGACTGCATTTTTATTTTCTATAGGCTCTAATGGAAAACCTTTGATAGGCCATGCAAACTGTGCTTGCGCTGCTAGAAGCACTTTACATTTCCTTTTTGGATGAAATGGATTTATGCGAGCAGTTTAAACAAACAACAGTACTTACATACTGAAATAAAATTTCAAATAAGACTATGTTTGAATTTTAAGCTTCTGTCTAGCAAGTTCTTTCTTTAAAAAAGCCTGCCGTTAGTACTAAAGAATTTGAAAAGTCACGCAGTGTCATTCTGGACTAGGGACAGCTGTAATTCTGTGCAGCTGTCAAGTGGGTAGTTTCTACGGATAAGCAGGTGTGGGAAAGGAGGGCAGAGGAAAGTAAATAAGGAATAAAAGATTGTGGTAGATAGAGTGCAAAGAGAAGAAAGGCCAAATATCAAAAGGTGAGTCATAGGAACTTATGAAGACCAAATTTACGTGTTGAGTACTAGAGTTAGCAAATAGAAGGGCTAAGAGATTCATCAATTCAGTCATTTAAGCCTTATTTCCAGGGGAAGAAGTCTTCCCTACCTATTAAGTAGAGAAGTGTCTTTGCCAAAAGATAGCCCTTGCTTATTAAATTCATTCGTATATGAATTGAAAAAAAATACACAGTTGACCCTTGAATAACAGGGGTTTGAACTGCGTAGTTCCACTTACACAAGAATTTTTTCAACTAAATGCAGATTGAAAATGCAGTGTTTGCGGAATATGAAACCCGTTTATCTGGAGGGCTGACTTTCCATATGTCGACTGTGGGACTTGAATATTTGAGGATTTTGGTATCCTTGGGATATCCTGGAACAAATCTGCATATATTGAAAGATGACTGTGTGTCCTATCACCAGGCCTTGCTTAGGAAAAGAACAATTCACTTCCAAATTAACTTGACTGAGAAATGATGATATGAAAGGGTGAACTAGAGCCCAAGAAATTTTCTTGTTTTCCATGATTACAGTCAATATAGAATAAGGCAGTCTCCTGTGAACCCTGCGTAGCTAAGACTGGAACTCAGTTATTATACAGGTGGTTTGAACTAAGAGCTGATGGCTGGAAGGGAATCACCTGTGGCTTCCCCACACGGTATTTTGACCAGGATTGCACACAGTGTGTCTTAATTCAGGCTGCTATAATAAAAGTACCATAGACTGGGTGGCTTAAACAACAACTATGTATTTCTCAGAGTTCTGGAGGCCTGGAAATTCAAGACTGAGGCACCAGTAGATGCAGCGTCTGGTGAGGCCCCCTTCCTGGCTTGTAGGCAGGCGCCTCCTCATTGTGTTCTAACACAGCCAAGAGGTCATCTCTCTCACTGTCTCTTAGGAGAGCACTAATTCATTCATGAGGGAATTCACGAATTCCCTTCATGACATTACCTCTCAAAGGTCCCACCTCCAAATACCATCACATGGGGGATTAGACTTACACATGTGAATGGGGGGAGGGACACAAATATTCCATCCATAGCACAGTGTACATAAGTAATCTGCAGCAACACAACTGCTTGTGAGGAAGGTTGTATCAGTAAGGATGCTTGCAGCTGGCGATAAGAAAACCAACTATGGCCAGGCACCATGGCTCCCACGCCTGCAATCCTTGCCCTCTGGGAGGCTGAGGCGGGAGGATTGCTTGAGCTCAGGAGTTCAAGACCAGCCTGCAAAAGAATGAGACCCCCTCCCCCATCTCTACTAAAAGAAAACTTAGCCAGGTGCACGCCTGTAGTCCCAGCTATTTGGGAGGCTGAGGCAGGAAGATCACTTGAGCCCAGGAGTTTGAGGTTGCAGTGAGCTATGACGATGCTACTACACTCTAGCCGGAGCAAGACTCTGTCTCAAAAAAGAAAAGAAAAAACCCAACTCTGATATAGCAAGCACTTCAGAGAGTCCAAAATGGGTTTTTAGAGGGTTCAGAGATATCAAGAACCCCAGATTCCTTCCATCTTTCCCATCCTGTCATTGTCAGCATCTTTCTCTTTAGGCAAATAATACTTGTGATCAAAGATGCCCGCCGTGATTCCAGGTGTCATGTGTAGACCAACAATGTCCAGTGAAAGAAAATAACATTTGTTCCTCATGTGTCTTTAATAAGGACTTTTCAAAAAAGTCCTCAGCAGAATTCTCTCATGTCTCAGCCAGAGCTGGGTCACTTGCCTGTCTCTAATCACTGGCAAAGAGTGGGGCCACTCTGACTTAGATGGATCATATTTACCCAAGTTACCTGCGTGAGGTGCACACTGGGTTGAAATTGAGACTGCCAGCCAGAATGGAAGAGCAAACAGGCTTTTGGGTAGCCGTAAACAGAAACTGCAATGGGGTGAAATTAAATATTGAGAACCTCATTAGTACAGAGTGCTGTAAGAAATCAGGAGACATTTACTGCCCTCAAAAGAACAAAGGTCTAAGATTGTGGTTCTCCACCATGTTAGACTTAGCAGACCCTGTTTAATGTTGTAACATAATATCTATCACACCGGTCTCATCATGAAAATGAAATTCACATGATATAACCTAGCTGTATACATGATTTCAAAGAGTCAGTCAATGCCTTTATAGTATTATAAAGGGGAAATAAAGTCAATTTGTAATAAAATATTGTGCATTTCAGTATGTAAATGCCCACATACTACACCATTAGAAGACAGTGAAGTATGCAGGTGCTTGTCCTGAAGTATGGAAGAAGAAAAATTCTTCAGTATTGTTGGCACTGTTCAATATTCTAAATAAAGACAGAATTTACGGCTCATGAAGAGCTATAATTTTACAACTTTAAATACATATTGATAACAGGTGTGTTTTATTGGTGAGTGAAAAATGGTGATTGATAATACTGTTGGAAACGTTTTCCAAAATGGTGATCAATTCTTGCTAAAGTTAAAAGAATAACATTCTCAGTTGTAGGATGGTTTTGTCCTTAGTGAATATTAAAATTGTATATGCAAAGAAGCAAAACAATAGTTCTTGATTCAGATAATAAAAAGGAGACTTTAAATTTGTTTTATTTTGGAATAGTTTTAGATTTACAGAAAATGTTGCAAAGATAGTACAGAGTTCCCATATACCCATACCCAGTTTCTCCTAATTTTAAAATCTTACATTAGCATGATACTTTGTTACAACTAATGAATCTATATTGATATTATTAACTAAAGTCCATACTTAGTTCAGATGTCCTTAGTTTTTACCTACTTTTTCTGGCACAGGATGCCATCCAGGAAATCACATTACATTTAGTCAGAAAGTGACTGATAGGCTCCTCTAGACTGATAGTTTTTGAGACTTTCCTTGTTTTGATGACTTTGACAGTTTTGAGGAGCAGTAAGTAGGTATTTCATAGAATGTTTTTCAATTGGGATTTTCTGTCTTTTTTTTTTCTCATGATGAAACCGGAGTTACGGGTTTTGGGGAGGAGGGAAGACCACAGAGGTAAAGCGCTCTTCTGATCACATGATATCAAGGGTACATGCCATCAATATGTCACTGATGACACTGACCATAATCACCTGGCTGAGGTAGAGTGTGTCAAGTTTTTCCACTGTATAGTTATTCTCTGGCACTCCCTTCCAAATTGTGCTCTTTGGGAGGAACTCATGTGAAGCCCACTCTTGGTGGGGAGTTATGCTCCACCTTCTTGAGGGGAAAAGTATGCTTTTTACCTATTTGAATTCTCAGTGGGACTTTCCAGGTTTGTATGGGCCATTACAGGATGTCTAACATCCCTGCTCACCGTCCACTAAATACCAGTAGCGAATCCCACCAAAAATGCCCCACAAGTCTCCAAAACAACCTTTAGGGGTCAGTACTGCCCTGTTGAGAACCGCTGGTCTAAGATTTCCAATTTTCGTTTATTTCGAATGTGAACTTAAAGCATTTATAATGAAATCTGAACACAGAATTCATAGTTTTATGTTTTCCTCCTTATTTACATATGAGTTTTTCTGCCTCTAATTCAGCAGAAATTTATTTTAGCTATTTGCCTTTGAGCAAATCTTCAGAATATTCAACTTTCTTTTTACATAAATTCATTTTATTGCTTTATATATTTCATTCAATTGTATAGTCAGAATGACAAGGATAATTGGATTTAACATGTTGGTAATGGACACAATGGGCTTGACAAGCAGCTCACCTGGGGAAGCAGAAATGCACAGGTGTCTCAGAGGTCAGCCAACTGGTTATAGTTACTCAGCCTGCCGGGCACCAGTTCTTTACTGAGGAAATGCTGGGTCAGGTTAATACAATAATAGGTCAAGTGGAACTTGGTTAAGAGAATTTCTACTGTAAATGCCTGGAAACGAGTCCTATCAATGTTAGCAAAGACTGCAGAAGATTTTTTTTAAGTGCCAATAGCCAGGACTGCTAGAGTTGTAATGAAATAAGCGCACTTACAGACTTCATCCGAATTACACATAAACTTTGCAATATGTTTCAAGTCATTAAAGACTTTAAAATGTTCACATTTTATCTGATAATATTGTGATATTCTGGGAATTCTGTTTCCTAGAAAATAGAGATCTTAGTTTAAAATATATTCAGTCTGTTGCTTGCATCACTTTTATGCCTGCAACATTTTTGCATAATAGCAAAAAATTAGAAACAAATGTCCAAAAATGGGGAACTAGTCAACTTTCATGGTATCTACAGTGATAGAATATTACCTGTTCTATCAATTTTAACACCGGTAAATGTGTTTTCAAGGAGCATTTAAAGATGGAGAGAAATGCTCATGAGATAGTAAGTGAAAAAACAAGAATGCAAACTTATGTACGTTGTGCTTTTGTTTAAAAAGAAAAGGAACACATACACAAAGAAATGACCAGAAGAAAATATACCAGATTGTAATTCTCCCTTGCTGCTGGGATTACCAAGGATTTTATTTCCTTCCTCACATTTTTCTGTATTTTCCAAATTCTCTAAAATGAGTATCACTTTTGTAATCTTGAACAATTAATGAAAAATATTTCTTGATTTGCTAACATTTACTTTTTTCACCTTTTGAGTAAAATGAGATATTTTATCAAACATGTTTTTTTCTACCTCTCAAATTTCTATTCAGGTTGATAACATAGAAGATATTTCTACATTAAGTTGTTCAAAACTCTTTGGTTAAAATGACTCACAATTCCAAATGACCACGTTCAATTCAGTGACATTCAAAATTTCTTTCATCATTTCAAAATAATGTTTAGTTTTTTAAAAAGTTGACAAAAGTTAGTAAAAACCCATGAAGAAATTTAGCATTATATTTTTATCTATACTGCCTGCTCTTAGCCGACTGATTTTGGGGTTTGTTTTTTGTTTTTTTTTAGTATTGCAATTTTTTTTATTTCAGCATATTATGGGGGTACAGATGTTTAGGCTATGTATGTTACCCTTACCCCCTCGCCTCCCCAAGTCAGAGCTTCAAGCGTGTCCGTCCCCCAGATGGTGCGCATCGCACTCATTATGTGAGTATATACCCATCGCCTCCTCCCCGCTCCCACCTGCTGACACCCAATAAATGTTATTCTTATATGTGCACTTAGGTGTTGATCAGTGAAATCAATTTTAGCTCACTGATTTTGAAGGAACTTTCTTTGTTGCATATATTCATTTTGGACTTTAAAACTGTAGTTTAAAATTGTACCATAAATCTACGGAACAACTGGGCACAAGCAAAAGTGCTAGCCAATATGTATTGAAAACCAGCACAGTGTGGTCATCTTACTAGTATTTTGAACAGCCTCACTACTCCACGGGTAGGCCTGGCACTGGCAGCATCACCTGGGAGCCGGTTAAAAATTAAGGGTTCCAGACTTCCGTCATCTCAGATGCACTGAATCAGCATGTGTATGTGCAGAGGACCTCCAGGTGATTTGTGTGCACAATACTGTTTGAGAAACACTGTTGTATAGACTCCGTTTTAAAGTCGCTATTATCAACGGAGAAGTACATATATCTCCAAAAATACGATTTTTTCTCCCCTACTACATAGCAAAACAATCATTATTTGTGGAAATAAATATAAGGGATATGTATCTAATCCACAAACACAGGGGTTTTTCTTCAGTTAAAACTGGAATTTTTCTTTATTTTATTCTAAGTTAAAGCCCCCCATTTTCTGAGGGGTTAGAATCTGAATCTCAGTAAATTCAGGATTTCTCCTGCTGTGTTTGTTTGAAGTAAAGTCTTAAATGCCTGTACTGTCTGGAAGTTTGGAGGAAGGTAAGCATCTAGTCCTCCGTAGGTGAACTATTCTACTGGCATTTGCCAAGATGTCAAATGTCCCATTTGGTCCTGTGTTGTATCTGTGTAGATTGCGGTTACACTGTCAGTCATTCTTACTGCTGGGACTACTCCAGGGCGGGCACCTCCCCTGCTGCTTGATCCTACTGTTTCTGTGCTGTGTGAGCCTACGGGGAAGTCTC
The DNA here is from genome assembly GCA_963575035.1 of Avahi laniger. Lineage (NCBI taxonomy): Eukaryota > Metazoa > Chordata > Mammalia > Primates > Indriidae > Avahi > Avahi laniger. The sequence continues at coordinate 9,320 of CAUYSK010028494.1, read as the reverse complement.
TGGAGCTTACACTTCTCTACAGCATAACCAGGATGGGAGCACTGAATCACTCTTCCACTCTTACATCACATGAGACCATGGGAAACTAACTCTGAGATTTACACAAGGTCCTATGTGATACCTCTCATAGCCATTTCTTCTCAGGGATCTTGCTGAATTCCAAGGGCTCTACTTGGGAGGCCAAATACAGCCCCTTCCAGATCGCCAGGCATCTGTATCTCAGGACTCTGGTTTCACTTTATCTTAAAGCACAGGTGCAGAGGAAGGTAGTGCCTCTTCACGGGGACTCATTAGGCCCAGAAGCTCTCCCTCCTGACTCTCCTCCCTGCAACTCAAAGCATAAGGTTTAGGTTTTGGAAAGTCAAAAGCCCTTTTTTTTTGTAACATCCCTGGGCCCGTGGTCTAGCTACCCGAATGGGGATGAGCCATGGGTTACAAAAAAATGCAGGGAGAGAAGTTAATATTTTAAAGTATCATGTCACGTGAATAATGGGATAAAGGATTTAGAGGAGTGCGCACAGCATGATCAGAAGCACGCAGTCACATTAAGCGTTCTTGTAGAACAGGAAGGCTGTGAAACATGGATTCTGCACTGAGAACATTATAGTCTGTGTAACAAAACAACTAGAACACAGCAGCAAAGCAAAATAGAAACAAGAATAAAGTAGGTTTGTAAATGATACTAACTACCCTATTTGGGGCTATTAGTGGCAAGTTACAGCATCTGAAGGGCAAGTTTGATGCATTCAGTCCTAAATCAGTGGTTCTCAAAATGTGACGTGCATCAGAATCACCTGGAGCATCATCAAAACACAGGTGTCTGGGCCCCACTCTGATTCAGTAGATCTGGGATGGGCTCTTGAATTAGCATGTCTAACAAGTTCTCAGGTGACGCTGATGCTGCTGGCCATGGACCACACTTTGATAACAACTGCGCTAAGTATCAACATTCTCCATGGATTGTGGGTTTCATGCTACAAATTCATTATAAAATCATCTATTCAGCAGCCCTTCCTGATATCCCTTATCCTTTCACCTGTAGCCCCACGTACCATAATTAATGTGTCCTTTGGGTTAGTCCCAACCTCCTTTCGAGAAATGACATAAATGAAATCTCTATTCTTCTTGTTTTTAGAGATGGGGTCTCACTATGTTGCCCAGGCTAGACGAAATGGCTACTCACAGGTGAGATCACAGTGCACTACAGCCTTGAACTCCTGGCCTCAAGCTATTCTGCCTCAGTCTCCCAAGTAGCTGGGACTACAGGTGCATGCCACCATGCCTGGCTAAAATCTCTATTCTTAGCCCTCTTTTATGCATTTATCTAAAGCTCAGAAACATACTCCTCACTCTGTTTCCCCTCTATTCCCTGTTTCTCCCAGTATACCCTACGCAAATCCTGTTCCATTGTGAATATATTCTCCTGCATTCTTAGCATTTTGTTTCCACCTGCTTTCCTTGTCAGTAAGATTTCCAGAATCTGCTTCCAGAATCTACCTGAATGAATATGATGCTTGCAAACAGACTAGAGGCCGAGAGTGAGGAATTAATAAGTGAATTTAGCAAGATTGAAAGATATAAACTCAATAAACAAAAATCTATTGTGTTTCAATAAAACAGCATAAACAATTAGAAAACACAATTTTAAAAAGATTTCCATTTAAAACAGCATCTCGGGGTTGGGCACAGTGGCTCACGCCTGTAATCCCAGCACTTTGGGAGGCAAAGTTGCACCCAGGAGTTCGAGACCAGCCTGGGCAATATAGTGAGACCTCGTCTCTACAAAAAATGTAAAAATTTGTAAATTCTCCTCAAATGGATCTTTAGATTCAATGAAATCCCAACTCACAGAAGGATTTTTGTGGAAATTAACAAGCTGATTCTAAAATGTGTATGGCAAAGCAAAGGGCCAAGATAGCAAAAACTGATCAAGCAAAATTGGATAACTTTTTCTGCCAGATATCAAGACTCATTATAGGCCAGACGCGGTGGCTCACACCTGTAATCCAAACACTTCGTGAGGCTGACGCAGGAGGATCGCTTGAGGCCAGGAGTTCGAGACCAGCCTGAGCAAGAGTGAGACCCTGTCTCTACTAAAAACAGAAAAATCAGCTGTCGTGGTGCACACCTATAGTCCCAGCTACTTGGAAGGCTGAGGCAGGAGGATCACCTGAGCCGAGGTATTTGAGGCCGCTGTGAGCTATGGTGATGCCACTGCACTCTAGCCTGGGTGACAAAGCGAGACCCTGTCTCAAAAAACAAAAAAACAAAACGACTTATTATAACACCACAATAATTAAGGCAGTGTGGTATTGCTATAAAGATAGATAAATAGATCAAAGGGACAGAATAGAAAGTTCAGGAACAGATCTTCATGTAATCTTTGTGACAAAGATTTGTAACAACAGAAGCACTCAAGGGAAGTAGGTAAAGGACACTGCAATAGACAGGTTCCCAGGAAAGAGACTCCAAGGCGGAGATTCACATGGGATGTTTCATGGGGAGTGTTTTCGGGAACAGCACCTGCGAGGAAGTACAGAAAGCACAGCTAGGGCAGGACAGATTTAACTGTAAGGCAGTTGTGACAGAGCCCTCAGCCAATCCCAATGGCCTTTTAGAGACATGGCACAGAGAGGCAAGGGGGCCATGCCAGGCCTTTGCACCCCCGCGCTGACCATTCGTCGGATGGGAGTTAGTCCCAGGGAGGGAACCGAGCTTTGGATGAGGCAGTTACCTTAGAAGGAAAAGTCCCGGGGAGAGACTCGGGCGTAAGCTCTCAGCAGGCGGTACTTCTAGTAGTTGGAGGAGCAGGTATTTTGGTCCTGAGACAGGAATCTGGAAAGGGCACCACAGCAAACGATATGGTCTAGCCCTTGCACCACTCATATCCACGTACTTTATACAGTAAGTCTAATCCATCTGGGAGCCATTCCTGTAGGACTCTGATTGGTTTCTGTTTCTAGAGATACCTATTATAAGACAAAGATTAAGTGGAATTAACTACTGATCCTACTATTTTTGTTTGTTTGTTTAGAGACAGGGTCTTGCTATGTTGCCCAGCCTAGATTCAAACTCCTGGGCTCAAGCGATCCTCCCATGTCAGCCTAGAGTTGTGGGGATAGGAAACATAAATACTCTGAGTGGATAACTGGGAGCAATGGTGGTAAGGGGGCTACTCATACAGATCCACTCGTATTTCCACCCCTTGGTTTCTGAACCCATGTATAATACCTATTGGGAAAACAGCATTAATAATGATCATTTATTTAGGGTTTATGACGTGTCCTAGAGGACAGCACTTCATCATCACAGAGTGTGGTTTCCAAGACAGCACCTCACCTGGACCTTCAAAAGATCAGCAGCTTCTGGGTGGTACAATATGTGACAGGCTCAGCGGGTTCCTCAGTCATGTACCCGTAACTACATCTCCTTTCTATAAGACGGGCTTCTTGGTCTGATGAGACATTTTGTGAACTCTTGTGCTGGTAGACCACTCTTTAGGCCTTTGGACACAGATGCTGGCTGAGGCCCTGTGGTCAGAAATGCAAGCACATATCCAGAATGTATGTTGATTCCCTAAGAGGTGGAAAGGGTCAATGAAGTCAACTTCCCACCAAGTGGCTGGTGGTTTTCTCAAGATATGGTGTCACATCGGGGGCTCAGCACTAGTCTCTGCTGCTCACAGGTCAGCAGTGTTGAGTGCCACTAGCTTGATTGGCTTGGTGATTGGGAGCCAATGCTGTTGGGTTCATGCCTGGCTTTCATCTGTGACCAGTTGATTTGTGTTGCCCATCTGGCCAACTTTGGTAGCCGATGGCAGAGGCTGGCTGGTATGAACTGGCCATGTTTTCTGTCTTCTTCTGTGGTGGATGCTCTCTGGTGGGCATGCAATACCAACATCTTCATACTTCATGCCCACAGTTATGGATCCATTGCATTCTTCTTTCCCACTCCATCTTGTCCCTAACCATGAAACCTTACCCATTTTAGTCCCTGATCAGCCAGTCAAAGTATTAGCCACTGCTCTTGCTCTGTATATATTTTTATCTTGGGGCATTTCTTTTCCACACAGCACAGCACACTAACTCTGTCCATTAGGGTGATTACCACTCACTGCTAATATTTAGGGCCACCCCTGCGTGGCAGCACCAGTCCACTTCGCTTTGTACCCACATGCCTGGTTGACCCATCATGAACCAACCTCATCCTTTTTCCTCTCATGTCATCTGGTCATGAACCTCCCGTCCCCACCCCGAATGGCCGCAAGTAAAAGCTGCGGAAGAAGCGCTGACACAGCTGTGTTGGATGACATGGAGTCTGTGCGACCTGCCCACGCGGCTTACTCACAGCACGTGCCCCCTGCTTGCAGTTCATCAAAATGCACCGCTTCCATTTTGTGATAGCTCGATGCTGGGTCCCCCGGATGCTACGACTTCACGGGTCTGGCCACGTGGTCACTTGATTTTTGCTGGTCAGGTGCTCCACCTCTACCAGTGGCCAGGAGCACTTCAGGAACACTGTGGGGTTTTTTTGTTTTGTTTTGAGTAGAATATAATCATCTTCTGCAAATGGCATAGCCTCGCTCCAGAATCCCAGAGGCCCACCTTGCGATTCTCGCAGGACTTGCCACAAACTCCACATGGCATCTTGTCCCATCACAGCTACCTCAAGTGCCATAAGGCCTGCTGGATCATTTTGACCTAAGTGGCGAGGCTCTCGCCCTGCCGCCCTCCTCTGCTGCACAGCCGTTTCCTGCTTTGGGCTCAGTTCAGCTGCCATCCTTATGTGGCACTCAACAAACGAGTCGGAGCAGTATTCCCAGGTGTGAAATATGCTGCCCCCATGCTCCAAAGAGGCTTTCCAGATGTTGTGCATCCTTCGTGATGGGAGGTGTGAAGAATTCGTCCTCTGCATCGGAGGGGATGATCTGGCACGCTGTAGACCCTGGGCCTTGTAAGCACGTCAGTGATGCAATGGGTCTCTGAATCTTCGTATGGTTTTTCCATGCTTTGGGGAGTTCCTGTGTCTTACCGAGACCTCTAATATAGTTGCAATTTCTTGCTCATCCAATTAAATAAATAAACATAATGTCATTAATACAGTGGACCAATGTGATGTTCTGCAGAATGTCCAGGTGGTCTAGGTCACTTCAAACTATGACACAGGTGAAAGAGTAACCACAGCCTTGGAACAAGATAGTAAATATATTCTGTTGTTCGTCCCATGAAAATGCAAACTCACTCGGGTCCTCTGGAAAAATGCATCCATCAGATCAAAGGCTGCATGCTAGGTAACTAAAACTGCGTTAATCTGCTTTAACAAAGATAGCATATCTGGTCGAACATCTGCAGCCTGGCAACCACTGATTGAGTTTGTGGTAGAACGTCATCATCCTCCAGGATTGCCTTGGCGTCTGCGTAGGCCAGACTGCTGAGTGATATGGAGAGATGATGGTGATCACCACCCTGCTGCCTTTAGGTCTCTAAGGCTCGCATTAATCTCCGCCATTCCTCCCAAGATGTGGTACTGTTTTTTGATTTACTATCTTGGCCAGAGTGAGGGTGTTTCAGTGGTTTCTAAGTGGCATACCCTACAGGCTAAGGAACGAATATGGGAGTTCTGTCAAACATAAAGTGTGTCGGTTCTGATTACACAGCCAAAGGTGAGTGAAATGACCCGGGCTGGGGACATGAGCTGGCCCTGGGCCAGACTTCATGTATTGCCTAAGCCCCCGAGCCCCTACTGTAGCAGGAGGGCTATGATGGTGCTTTGGGTTCCTAGGTATCAAGGACAACTTGAACCTTCTGTCCAATAGTGTTCAAACTACTGGGTATTCCTGTCTCCCCAGTGCATGGGTACCCTAGTAAATGACGTGGTCCCTCTAGGCAGGACCAGGGGAAATCATTACTGATATGCTTGCTATGGTTTGACAAGGTTATTCTTTCTGGCAACTGGGCCTCTCATTCAGTCAGTGGATTCTGGGTCTAAAAACAGATTCATGTCCAGAAGCTGGGCAAGAAATTGTGATTTTTTTTAAATATTGGGTCAATGGCCCTCAGCATTTCTACTATCCATCTTAGATTTCTTTTGATTGTACAGACTGAGAAATACTTTTGTTGGCTCCATCGACTTCCCGCTGGGGAGTCCGTGTTCTGTTAAACTTCTCCATAGCTTTTCCAGATGATCCTGCCCGCTCACCAACTGCCACCCCGACCTTACAGCTCACTGCGATCACTGCACCCATCTTGTTTCTTTCTTTCTTTTTTTTTTAATGTATAAATGAATTGCACATAGTCGAGCTCCTTGTTTCTGAAGGTTAAGTGCATGGCCTCTCTTATTTGGGGACTTTCTATCCCCCTCACCGTCAGGCAGCTCAGCGCCGTGACAGTGTCTCCTCCCGTCGGCTTACAGAGCGCAGAGCCGCCGCTGACTTCTCCGAGACGCCCGTGTCCTCATCACGAACACTCTTTTTACTGTTGTGGCAGGTGGAGGGTCTTATACACATTCCCATGGAACATGAGTCAGCCAGTGGGTTTTCCAGCTATACATAGGCTATCCATTCTAGGATGCCCACTTCTCAAAAAATCAATTATATTGGAAGCCAGGAAAATATTATTTTGGCAGAAGAGAAAAAGGCCGTCACCAGAAGGGAGCATAGGGGGTTTCTGGGCTGCCGGCACTGTTCTATTTCTTGAACTGGGTAGGCTTTGTGAAAGTCCAAAGCTGTATGATTATTTGTGCACCTTATTGTACATCTGTTAAACTTCAATTAAAAATAAAAGTTTTTTTAAAGGAAACTATCATAAATGGAAAAAGAGAAACACTTTGTAGGTTAGAATCAAGATAGAGCATGTTCTCCCCAGGTCGTTCATGTCGATACCTCTTTGCTACAGAATATGATGGGTCAGTCAATAAAGAACACACTCTGCCCATTAAAAAGAATTTTTTTTAATTCAAGGGAACAAATAACATGACTTCTCTTGAAACATTTCTCTCTTTGAAAGGGGAACCTTTGTACACTGTTGGTGGAAATGTAAACTGTGCAACCACTATGGAGAACAGTATAGAGGTTCCTAAAAAAAACTAAAAATAGAACTCCCGTATGACCCGGCAATCCCACTGCTAGGTGTGTATCCGAAACAAAGGAAATCAGTATAAAAAAAAGTTATCTGCGCTCCAATGTTCATTGCGGCACTATTCACAATAGCCAAGATTTGGAATCAACCTAAGTGTCCATCAACAGATGAATAGATAAAGAAACTGTGGCACACATACACAATGGAATATATGTAGCCATAAAAAGAATGAAATCCTATCATTTGCAACAATGCGGATGGAACTGGAGAACATTATGTTAAGTGAAATAAGCCAAGCACAGAAAGACAAATCTTGCATGTTCTCACTCATATGTGGGAGCTAAATATTACAATAATTGATCTCACGGAGACAGAGAGTAGAGTGATGGTTACCAGAGACAGGGAAGGGTAGCGGGGTGGTTGAAGAGTGCAAAATACAGTTAGACAGGAGGAACGATATTCGATAGCACAATAAAGTGACTGTAATCAACAAGCTAGGGTGTACTTTGAAATAACTAAAAGAGTGGAATCGGAGTGTCCCTAACACAAAGAAATAATAAAAGCCTGAGGTAATGGTAGCCCAATTACCCAGATTTGATTAATACACATTGTATACCTCTATCAAAATATCACATATACCATACAAATATATGCAACTATTATGGGTACCATAATAATTAAAAATAAACAGAAAAGCAAAACATCCCTTCTATTGCTTCCATGAAACTGTACCCACTGAGCTCTAATCCCATGTTCTTGAGTCTTCCTTCTGTCTCCATTTCCTGCTCTTCCTTTAAATGCAGGTGAGACGAGAAACACTGAGTAGAAAAGGAGCCGACTGGAGGCAGAAGACCGAGCTGCAAGCCTTGACCTAACCACCGAGCAGGTGACTCCTGAGTGAGGAGCCGTGTCTTAGCTATGGGGCCAAGACTGTGACACTCACTCCACTTCCTCCCGGGACAGTGCTAGGCTCAAGAGAGAAGGCGAGCGTGCGTGGGAGCCACCCCGCACACTGCCGCAGACGCTCTCTTAACGCTCTGCCCTCAGCACCGGCCTTTCCTTCCGTGTCGTCTCTTCCTCCTTTGGCAGCTTCATCTGCCTTCATGGCTTTGACTACCATCTCGTTGATAATAATCATTTAAGGAGATGAGAAGATTAAAGCTATAACACAAACAGAACAAAAACGCACACAGAGCTGACATGCGGCCGTGTCTGGCCTCGGTGTCAGTCTTCCTAGGCTGCGAGCTCATTTTCCCGCGTGGAGAAACTGCCTTTCACCTTTTGCCATTTCCGCCCCTCTGGTTCGTTCCCTTTTCTCTGTCTCGTGATGGGGCACGCTTCCTTTCTCAGACCCTTGGTTTTCATACTCCCTGCGACTGGCTGCTTCCTGCCATCTCTGCCTAAGGCCGTGGTTCTCAGACTGGAGCATACCCCGATGCGTGGACGAAGACATCCTGCTTAGTGAAAGAAGGCAGCGGAAAGGACTGAACACTGCACGATTCCCTTTGTAGGGAGTGTCTAGAACCGGCGGATCTGCAGAGTCAGAAAGGACCCTGATTCGTTGCTGCCTGGCGCTGGGGACGGGGACGGCGGTGTGGGCAACGAGGAGTGACTGACAGCGGGAAGGGGATTTCTTTTAGTGATGGTGAGAATGTTTTAAATTAGATCGTGGTGATGCTTACACAACTTTGCGGATATATGGAAAACATTAAAGTGTACACTTTTAACAGGTGACATATATTCCAATAAAGCTCTTAGAAAAGAAAAGAATCACACAGAGGTCTTGTTAAAACAGATTTCTGGGCCTCACCTCCAGGGTTTCTGATTCAGTAGGTCTGACTCAATAGACTCCTGATCCAGAATTTCCGATTTAGTAGAAATGTGCATTTCTTACCAAGTCCGTAAGTGATGCCAACGCTGCTAGTCCAGGACCGCACTGTGAGAACTGCTGCCCCAGAGGGGTGCCATCCAATAGAAATGCAATAAGAGCCACATATGTAATTGAAAAATTTCCTAGGAGTCACATAAAAATATAAAAAGAAATAAGCAAAATTAATTTTCATAATACGCTTTAACATACTATATTCAAAATATTTGCAACAGGTAATCAATATAATATACTTATTTTTTATGAAAAAATATTTTTTTAGAGACAGGGTCTCCCTCTGTTGCCCAGGCTGGAGTGCAGTGGCATGATCACAGCTCATTGCAACCTCGAACTGCTGGGATCAAGCGATCCTCCTG
>CAUYSK010028492.1:0-32302 GCA_963575035.1 Avahi laniger | reverse complement strand
GAAATTGGGATCTCAAAGGAGATCTCATATCTGTACTCCCATGTTCATTGCAGAATTACTTACAATAGCCAAGATGTGGAAACAACCTAAATGTCCATAGATGGGTGAATGGATGAAGAAAAAAATACAAACACACACACACACTGAAATGTTATTTACCCTGATAAAAAGGAGAAAATCTGTTATATGTGACAACATGGATGAACCTTGAGGACCTTATGCTAAGTGACATAAGCCAGTAACAACAACACAAATCCTGTGTGATTCCACTTAAATGAGGTATCTAAAATAGTCAAACTCACAGAAGCAGAAAATAGCACGGTGGTTGCTAGGGACTAGGGGGAAAGGAACATAGGGAATTGCTTTTCAATGGGTATAAAGTTTCTTTTGTGCAAGATGAGTAAGTTCTAGAGATCTGCTGTATAACATAGTACCTGCAGTTAACAGTACCGTATTGTACACTTTCAAATATGTTAAGAGAAATATCTAATGTTGTGTTCTTACCAAAACCAAATCGAAACAGAAACAGAACAAAAAGACAAAACAAAGAATAAAAATCCTCACAAAAGAAAATACAGAAATTTTTGGAGGTGATGTATATGTTCAGCACCTTGGTTGTGGTGATAGTATCATAGGTATATGCATATATCCAAACTCAGCAAGATTTTTTTATATAAGTTATACCTCAATAAAGCTAAAAGAAAGTGGAGTTAGATGGGAAATATAATCTAGATTAAGTGACTAAAGTTTGTAGCAATTTTCAGTAATATTTCTGTAATAATTATCAAGAAAATCATCAAAAGATTTTTCTTTGTAATTGTGAATAAAATCTCTTAATTTAGTAATGTAATGTTACTATAACAAACTGGATAACCCATCTTCTAGTCAGTATGTCCACAATCTACATTTGCCACTGAATGGTATTTAAATGAGAATCATTTAGATACTTGATCTATCAATATTTAATATTTGAATATTTTTATAATTCCTCACTGATGGGAAATGAGATTTCATATAAGAACATACATATATTTAATTGTAAATGGGTATGTGACTACAGCAGGAGAACTTTTTCTCCAAGTCTGTTTTGAACCGTGACAAATCTTTAATAAAGAATTTATTTGTAGAAATCAACCCAGAATACTTTTCCTTGGTGTGTGTGGAGTGGGGAAGAGGATTTGACACCAGCTACCACAGTAGTCACCAACCTTGGTTACGTTAAAATCACTTAAGGACTTAAAAAGATACTACCTGTGCCCAGCCCACTCTTGTGGTTTCTACTTTAATTGATGCTAATGGGTAGCCAAGATTGTGAATTACTATAAAGACCAAGGAATAGCTTGTGTGTACATACTGTGATAAATAAGTAAATAAAAAAGTCTTTCAAATCAGCAGGAAAAGTTATTGGGACAATTAGTTTAGGGACAAAAATAAAGCTGGGTTCCTTACTAACACTAAACAAATTTCCTTTCTACCCAGCATATCGACACATTCAGGTCAGAATTGTGATGTAGAATAAAACAGAAAGAAACATTTTTCTTTAAATGGTTACATTTTAATTATACATACTTTGAAATGAGTAACTTGCTTTCCAAAGACTTGTCCTGTGTTTAGCAATACAGTAATATATCGAGACTCTTAAAATATCTGTGAAACAAAAATTCCAATTCTAAGCTGCCTACGAAGATTTCTACATAAGGATATATATAACTGTAAAAAGTCTAATAATTTTACCTGTAGAAGAATCATTCTTGTGTCTCTGCTGGGGCAGCTTTATAAGAGATTTTTTTAGGGAACATAATCAGGAATAGAACTTCTGGCCTGCAGGTTATGTGCACAGTTATCAAGGGATGCAAGATTGCCTTTCTAAGTGGCTGCACTGATTTATTCACTCAACAGCAATGATCATCATATTTTTTTCAATTTGTGCCAGTCTGGCGGGTAGCTAATGTTACCTCATTACTCATCCTTGATTACTAATGAGATCGAGGGTGATTTCATTTGTTTATTGGCCACTGATACTTCCTTTTGTGTAAAACGTCTTTTTCTGTCTTGGTTTCTGTCTTGACTATTTTTCTCTTGGGTTGTTGGTTTTTTAAAAAATTCTAAATAATTTCTGGGAGCTCTTTGTATATTGCCATTCTCCTCTATTAGGAAATGTATTCGCCAACAAATATATTTGCAAATGTGTATTATAAATATCAACTTTTTAATTATCTTTTTACTTTCCTTAGGGTGGTTTTTAGTAAAGCATAATTCTTAATTTGTATTGAATTTATCAATATTTTAATTTATAGTTTATACTTTCTATGTCTTGTTTAATCAATTTTTTCCCCTAACTTGAGGTTTTAAGGATAGCGGTCGTATAATTCAAACTTTAAAGGTTTTGCCTTTCATAACTACGTCATTAATTTATCAGGAATTGATTTTTAAATGTGGTGTTAGTTTGAAATATTTTATTTCATTACAAAGTTTTCATATTTGGATATTTAAAAATAACGTGTTATTAAAATAAAAATTATAATAAACCAAAAGTAAGTCAGTCTGCTAGTCATGATGCCTGGTTTTCTTTTTCACTGTTAAAAATTATACTTTTTTTCTTCTAAAGGATGCAAAAAATTAGTTTTTAGGTCCCGAGGTAATTATTTAATCTCATCATTTTCTTAGCAATATTATGCCAGTTTTAGAAGAGTATTATACTCTTTAAGAGGGTAGAAAATTTTAAGATGATTTTTTTTCCTGCTTAAATGAGAATTTAAGACTATCATGATTTTTTGATATGCCATTAAATGTGACTTTCTTAGCAGAAGCTAAATTAGAGGCAACTGAGGTAATAAAATAGCTGTGGGGTATGGCAACAACGAAGGTATGGTTGTTACCTCTCTTATTTAGGTTTTTTTTGACAGTCATGAAATAAGTGGTTTTTAGCACATGCAGCTGCTAATTTTAATATGCAAAAATTAGGGAAGAAAATCGAACGTGAGCACATGTGATTTATTCAGATGCGCGATTGACTGACTCTCCATATGCTTAAGAATGCTCTGTTTTCAGGGGTCCTGCCAGAGCAAGAAGCATGGCTTATTTTGGGGAAGGAAAAGGACCCATCCACGTGGACAACGTGAAGTGCACAGGAAATGAGAGGTCCTTGGCTGACTGCATCAAGCAAGATATCGGACGACACAACTGCCGCCACAGTGAAGATGCGGGGGTTATTTGCGATTATTTTGTCAAGAAAGCATCAGGTAACAGTAATAAAGGTAAGCCACCTTCTGGGGCCCTAAGCAAGCCAAAGAATACTGATCCCCACCTCATGACTACAAGGAGGGCTTTAGGAACAAAAGTCCCAAGCAACAAGAATGTATGTAGTCGGTGCCAGTTCCTCGCGGTAGTATTTAGAGCAGTGCTTCCTGTCAAACTTGCCTAGGTGGGGTGTGCAGAGAGAGCATGCTTCAGGGGTAGGAGCAGATTTGCAGAAACTGTAATTCCTGGGATCATCCCCTTTGTACATTCTTAGCCGTTCCTGTGTTTCCTTCTTTGGACGAAATAAAGCTGTTCCACTTGTTGCTATCCTCAAAGATCTGGAATTAATATTTACATCATAAAAAGGAAAACAATGAAAATATAGAGATGAATCCAACAAAGGCATTTCTTCACTCTTATTTTATTTTTTACTTTATTTTTTTTTGAGACAAGGTCTCTCTCTGTTGCCCAAGCTGGAGTGCAGTGGTGTGATCGTAGCTCACTGCAACCTCCAATTTCTGGGCTTAAACGATCATTCCATGTGAATCTCTGAAAGTAGCTGGGACTGCAGGCATGCACTACCACGTTCTGCTAATTTTTTTAAAAAAATTTTTTGTAGAGATAAGGTCTTGCTTTGTTTGCTCAGGCTGGTCTGAAATTCCTGGCCTCAAGCAATCCTCCCACCTTGGCCTCTCAAAGTGCTGAGATTATAGGCAGGAGCCACTGCGCCTGGCACACTCTAATATTTTAAACAACAGGGCTAATATTTAAAATTATTTTCAGAAAGGAAATAATTTTAAGTAGATGTTATTTTTTGAAATTTAAAAATTTAAGGAAAATGAGAAGGAATCTTTTAGTATGGTACAGTAAATATATGTTTCATACTTTAGAGTTTCTGAAAGCTCTGGATATATTTAATTTTTATGAAATAAATAGTTTTTTACATGAATAAGTGGGACATGGAGAAATTCATGGTTACATTTTATGAAAAGAATAATCATCTCTTTATCTGTATTGAAAGTTCATATTTTTGTTACATTGGCTTTTGTTAAGATCAGGCATATCTAAATATTTGAGTATTCTCTTTTTCTAAAACCTTTTAATAATTACCAAAGACAATACAATAAATGAATTGGATGTTGGTGTTTTTTTTTTTTTTTTACATTTAAAAACATTTTTTTTTCTTTTAAGCATTTTGGAGCATTATGGATGTTGTTAATATGATTCTTCACTATCTGAGGAACTTTTGAGTGTAGAAAGAACATTGACAACTCCTTGTGCTTTATTTTTTTATATATACATACACATATGTATGCATATATGAATTGGTAAGACAGTTTTCCCTAAATGCTGATTATTAAATTCCCTTCAATAATTTAAACTACAGTTATAAATTGAGTATAACTGATTCCTTGGATTATGTCAAATTCCTTAAGTAGTTATAAAAATTCAATAACTGTGAAATGTTTTACTACTATGTAAACCTATTCTAAAATATGAAATACCATGGGTTTGTTTCTTCATTATTTATATTTGTTTTTATGCCTTCCTAGAGTTGTGGCAATACTTACTTTGATTTTACTTTCTGTGGTTATAACAATGTTACCATACCTCAAGTGAAAAGATTTCATGCTAGACTAGCTGGATTACAGAAACTGGCTCATGAATCAATTGATTTGATATTGAAACTCAGGACCTGGTGACTTCTATACAGTGATTCAAACTCAAGTCATGGGTTATTGGTCATCTGATGGGCTCCTTTATAAGTGAACTTCATTTTGCTTTTTATTTATTTTTTATAACAGTTTGTGGGTTTAAATACATTTTATTTTCTTGCGATCTGGTGCTTTGTCCCAGAATGATGTAAACTTCAGGTTTTGCTTGCTCACTCTTATGTCATTCCTTTTCTTGGCATTGTATACATTGAGCCAACTTGGAGCACTATTGGAAACTTATGTTTTTTCTAATATCCTATAATATGCAGTGTCATCTAGAGGACTCATATTCTAAGAGCTGAAGTTAAAATTTGACAGCATGCCTCTGAGATCATTTGGCAAATTAATCATCTTGGTACACAGTGTCGAACCTCTTTCTCCATCAAGAAATAACTACTGTTAATTCCCCATTGGGCTCTTGTCTACTTGATTATTATGGGGGACCATTACTGCTGATGAAGTCTTCATGTTCTTGGCAAAATCCCCACCCTTCTGTCCTTACACAAATAGAAAGACAGTCCATATCTATACTTGATACACATATACTTAACCAAAGAAGCAAAGCACCTCTATACATATTCTCCTACTTTCTAAAATTATTTTAAAAAGTAGTCATACCTGTTACATTTGCCCTTCTCTTGTACGCCACCTTTCATGTAGTTTTAATTTAACACTCTCTTTTGCATGTTCATGACAGAAGTCTGTTACCTTGGGAAATTTGTATACCCTTAATACAGTTTACCACTTAAATTGGCTTATCAAACCCTTTTCATATGTTAATACACCAAGTAAATGTAAATTCAGATCAGAATTCTATCTTGGGAATGTGATTTGCTCCTCTGAGTTGCATTTTGATATACGGCTTGGAACAGTGGTGAATTTGGAAAGTAAGTAATTTAGACCATTACTGCCTTTGCAATTCTTATTTTGTTTAACATTCCTGGACTCCAAGACAACTTCTATAGTTGGCAGCAGGACACGTAGGTACCAACCAGGACAATGCACTGCACAGGGTCACACGAGTCATGAAGCCCTGAAACCCCTCGGAGCTGAATAATGGGAAATCTCATAAAATTTCTCATGTGCTTGCAACTTTGGTTTGGTTGAATGAGGAAACTTTATTTTCATTATAGGAAAAATTATCCTATAATTTGCAGAGAAAGGGATTTTAACAGAGGAAGCATCAGGGGAGTGTGCCACTTACGTCTTTACCCTTCCATCAGCAATGATGGTCTAACTCATGACCTATTCCTGCTTCAGGGCCCCTCTCCTCTGTCTGTGGTTTGAGGTTACTGCACCGTCGGCAGAAGCGGATCATTGGTGGGAAAAATTCTTTAAGGTAAAAAGTTCCTCAAAGGAGATTTTCCATATTAAAGAATTATTTATATATATAGTGTTACAAACTAGGGATGTTCTATTATTATATAAGGGATTTGTTTTATTCATTTTATTTTCTAAACTAAATACAGACTACACTGATAATTACACTGTCCTTTGACCTGTGTTTAATTTATGTAGACCGTATTCTTATTATATCACTGTCCTCTGATTTATGAGATTAGATGTGTTGCTGAAAAGTTATGCGGCAGAAACAAAATAATTTAACCAGAGACCTGAAAAAAATGTCTAATTACAAAGATTCATTTAATTTAGAATATATTTGTTTCAGATTTGATTCATTTTAATATCGATTGTCTGTTGAGTTTACCATGGGAAACCAGCACTTTGTTTATTAGATACTCCTTCAGACTGCTCGAGGGGGTGAGTGGGGAGAAAAATGGCACTTCAAGTCATGAAGTGTGACAAAGACTCCACTTGTTTCCCAGAGTGTCGGGGACAGGCGGGAAGCTTGCGAATGCCTGTCAGCAAATCTTCCCAGCGGCTGATACCTGGTGGGCCCAGAGTTGCTGGGACGCCATTCTCAGAGTGGGAAGGGACCTTACGGGGGCTAGAGTCCCTTTTGTATTTATTGCTTTTTCGAGTCATTGCTTTAACAGGTGCTCTTCTTTCTCTCTCTCTCTCTTTTTTTTTTTTTTTTTTTGCTTTACTGACGTTGCCGTGTGGCTCATTTTCTTCTTAGGGGCGGTTGGCCTTGGCAGGTGTCCCTCCGGCTGAAGTCGGCCCACGGAGATGGCAGGCTGCTCTGCGGGGCTACGCTCCTGAGCAGCTGCTGGGTGCTCACCGCGGCACACTGTTTCAAGCGGTAGGTGTCCACCCTCCCAGGCTACTCAGTTTGCCTCTCTTCTCTAGTTCCTCCAGCCCCTTCCTGCTCTCCGGTGCTTGGGGTGTCAGAGCCTGTCTTCCCTGTCTGTGCTGACAGCGCTGGGGGAGTGAGTGAGGTGACACAAGGGGCAAAAGGAGCCCTCAGGAAGCCCCTGGTTACACTGTTGTGAAAACAAACTCTGGATTCAGGGAGAAGAGAAGAGGGGCTACGTTAGCACTTCCCAAGGAGCACATCCGAGGGTGGAATCGTATCCCCATGGAGGTGGAAGAGACCTCAGATTATTTAGTTATGAATGCTAAGGAATAGGGAGTGTGGTTTTAGTGTTTTTGATCCTTTGAGTCCTGATATTTTGTGTCTTTTAGATTTCTCGATTTGTACCTTCTAGAAAATCAGGTGGCATCTACTTCATTCTTGCTTTTATAGTCCTGATTATTTTCTCATCCCAAACATTGTATCAGTCCCTCCTGAAGTCTTCCCAGCTCAAAGGGAAGGCCACACAGAGAAAACCAGTGTGCCGATCTGGCAAAATATTTATAACTACCGAGGCAAAGTGATGAGTACAAGGAGTCTCGTTACGCTGTTATCCTTTAATTTTGTGCTTGAAAATTGTCACAATAAAAAGTGTAAAAAAAAGTGTGCCATATTGTGGAAAAATGTTTCCAAGCAAAAATTTATTTTGTATTTTTTCTTACATGGTCTCATATAGTACATACCTTTGCCTCATTATCTATTTGCAAACCATCCACGTAGGTTTTGTTCATTCATTTGAACTGCCATACGAATTTTCACTCCTGTTGTAAGACTAAACCACAGTTTATTTATTCCCCTGTGGATGGATAGTTAGGTGGTTTCCATTCTTTCACTATGAAAAAACAATGTTGCACTAAACAACCGTGCACGTGTCTCAGTGGGTGTGTACCTGTGGGGACATTTGCTGGGTCCTGGAGTCCGGGTCTCTTCAGTTTTCTGAGGCCCTACCAGTTCCTGTGCGGGAATTCCACCAGCTGATACCACAGCAACGTGTAGGTTCCTGTTTGCTCACATCCTCACCTGAACATTCTAAATTTTGCCAATCTTAAGAGTCTTTGGTTTCTTGTTAATTGCATTTCCCTGACTAATGTCTTCCTCTTTTAATGAATTCTGTGTTCATATTCTTCGCCTGTTTTCCTGTTGGATTATCTTTTTGTAATTGATTTTTGAAGTTTTTAGATATGTTCTATGTGCAAAATCTTTGTTGTTATGTATTACAGATACCTTTTCCCATTCTGGGCCATGTCCCTTGTTTATGATCTTTTTCTTACAAACATATTTAATTGTATCATCTTTTCTTTAAAGTTTTATAAAAGCTTTATATTTCTTATTTTAAAAATCTTTCTCTAGCCTCATGTAATGAAGATAGTCTCTTATTTTTCTTCCTAGAGTATTTTACAGCTTTGCTTTTCATATTTAGATTTTTAATCTGTTTACAGTTTATTTTTGTGGCCGGTATGTGGTATAAGGAGGGGACCTAATTTTATACCTTTTTTTATGGGTTGTTTTCCCAGTACTTTTTATTGTATATTGCATTCTTTAAGCACAGATTTATGTTAACTCTGTCTTATGCCAAATTCTCACATCTCCTTGTTTCTAGGATCTCTATTTTCTTCAACACTTGGCCTATTTCAATAAATACATGTGTGATAATCTTTTATGTTTAAGGTGCTGCTCAAGATACAAATCTATATTTTACATAATGTTTGCCATTTCTGGGATATATTAATAATTGAGTTTAAGAGTTCACATATATACCAATGGGTTTAATGCATTCCTGTGTCACATGAGTGGCGTTGACAATAAAGATTACATTTGTTCATTAACTTAAAAAATAATTGAACCCCCTAGTATTCCCAGGAATATGCTATGCACTAGATATAGTGGAGAACAAGACAGATAGGATTCTTGCTGTCAGAGTTTACAGTGTTGCTATAGGAGCCCAGAGGAGGGAGACACTGATATTGCTAATATGATCAAAAAAGTTTAACGTACTATTTTTAAAGTGTGGTCTTTTCACCACAATGTTAGGTTGATTTAGCTCATTAATAATATGGGTTCCTGGGCCCTACTGCACATCTACTGGATCTTTGGAGCTGAGACCTAGGAGTTGCATTTTCATCAATCATCTCAGATGATTCGTATGTACAATAAAGGTTAAGACCCATGTGCTTAGGGAGTAGAATAGTCTGGACATTTGAAGAATGTTGATGGGGAAGAATAGAGTTGACAGACACTTGTCCTGGTCAACATATTAATTGCTAAACTGAAAAAGGACACTGATGATAAGTTAATTATATTTTTGGGGGCCAGAAGGCTGGGAGAGACAAGTGATATGTTGAAAGATAGGATCGGGTAGCAAAAGACTTTGATAGGCTGATTCTAGTAAGCAATATGGGATAAGATTGAAGTAAAATGCTGCCTTCAGTTCCAAGAAACTTGGTTTAGATACAGCCCACACGCAGAAGACTCTCGAGTCTTGGTGTCCTGCAACCTTAATACAAGCTAGCAATGTAACGCGATTCCACAGAATTAACTCCATCTTGGGTAGCATCGGTTGACAGAACAGTGTCCAGACAGAGCAGCGAAGAGTCTTGCTCTTCCGTCTCGCTGTGCTCACTGTCGTCAGGGACAAAAGCACTGTCTCTGTGAAACAGAGACTTGTGCTCAGTTCTGGGTGTCGCACCATGAAAAATGGCACGGTGCACCAGGAAGGCGAGTTCTGTTACGGCGTCTGTTTAAGCAGCGAGAGGCTGGGTCCGTGCATGGGTAGAGGCTGGCGGGAGATAATGTCTGGTGTTTAGCGTGTGGAGCTGAGAGAGCAAAAGCCACATTTGAGGGATGGCAGCGATCACCTAGGATGCTGGAGCTGGACTTAGAGGACAGAAGCAAGGAGGGCCTAGGGCTATGAGTTTCTCTTTCGTGCACTCGGTAGTGGGAAACCACTGATGGTTTTTGAGCCTTGAAATATGATCAAGGAGGAGTTTGAGAAGAGGAGTCCTTTGGAGATGTATGGGATAGATCTGAGGGAGTAGGGCAAAGTTATTAATCAAGGGGTCTGGGAATGGGCTTGAAATTGCGTGAAAAATCTTTGCATGTTTATGTGCTCACGTGTCTTTTTCTAGAGCGACTCCATTGATCTGGTACCAGGTGATTAAGACCCACTACAGTAGGAACCGAAGGGACTATGAGGAAGGCACCTAAATTTATGCTTTTACCCTGGAGGGAGACGAGTTACAAGGCCATTGTAATACTGAGGTAGACAGTGGGAAAGGAAAGGAGGGCGTGAAGGGGGAGACACCGTGGTAAAATCAGCAGAGCACAGAACGGTGTCACAGGAGGCTTGGGTCTGGCTTTGTCTAGACTGAGTTACAGGTCCAGCTCTTCCAACCGTTTACCTTCACAGACATGATTTAACCTCTTGAAGCCTCAGTTTACTCATCTGTAAATTGAAGGCAGTAATGTTCCACAGTGAGAAGCAAACGATCTACAAAGTATGTGAAAGTATTTTATAACCTGAGAATTAAAAACAAGCATCGGCTGTTGTCATATTGAGTTTCAAAAGGAGGAATTGAATAGATTAGCGAAAGTAGGGAACTGAAGATGATTTTATTTCACTTCCTAGGGGAGAAGAATAAGGCAGAGAACCTGAAGAAGCCTGTTTTGGGGCTTAGAGTTTAGGCCAAATAATTGAGTATGTTAAGTTTAGATTATCATCTTCCATTCAATACTCTTTACCTTTCAAATCTCAGCTAAAAGTTATAGTCTTAGAGCTTCAAGGCTTAAAGTATTAAAGTAGAAAGATTTGGATTTCCTGAAAGGACTTTTTTTTTTGGTACATGTTGGATTTATTTGTTTATATGTCATTATTTCTCCCTTGGCCTGCTCCTTTTACGCTGTTGCTTAAAGTCACTAATCGTCTTATTTGTGTTTTACATGAAGTGTCTACTGTATGGCTCGACGTGTAGTAGATACTGCTGAACCGTCACTGCCTGATGAAAGTGGATCCAGCTGCCCGTGGATATATTTAGAAATATTGGACTTCTTAGAGGATAGTGGTATTTTAAACCTAGATCAACAGAAATCTCCTTCCAGATGTCATTTGGAATTTCTTGCCATGATCTTCACAGTTTAAGATAAAGATAGTTGATTCCAGAGCAGAGGAGCAGATTACGACATGCAGAATTTTGATGTGCTTTGGCTGTAACGCAAGATTCTTTTAATGTGACCAGGGGAGAAACTGCTTTGCAAATGTGTCATGTATCCTTCGGCCTTGGTCTGTAACCTTTGCCAGATGTCGTAGACTTCCTGTTTGAAGTGTCTAGGGAGGCCGCAACTCACATTGCAGTAAGTTTATTAGAAGGCATAGAGCCGGTTAGTAGTAATTAGAACAAACTCCAAATTTTGTTTTTCTAGATGCAGGGACTTGGCTTAAAATTACACTCCTTTAATCACTGGGAACACTGGAATTTGCGAAATAGAGACTGTAGTGTGGAAGCTACATGGCCAGGCCTCGAGAACTTGCTGTCCTTTTAGATTTCTGGGAGGACGAGAGAGATTTTAGTCTCATTTAAGGCCTATAGGTGGGGGACTTGGATTTCACATTTTGAAATTTTCTCCCTCTGACCCCCTTTTTCTGTGTGTACTTGTCTGCATGACGGCTTTGTCAACTGCTGAACTTCTGTATACAAAGAGATTTCTTGTTCTTCAGGCCTTCTTTGGTGCCAAATTCTTGCTGCGGTGACATAGAGCCACACTCTTCAGCAGGCATTTGTGGATATTAAGGCCTAGATTGATATTACCATCTGCGGTTTGTTTTCTTTTTTATATGCGAGAAGAGTTTTTTTTTTTTTTTTTTTCCGAGACAAGAGTCTCACTGTGTTGCCCGGACTAGAGTGCCGTGGTGTCAGCCTAGCTCACAGCAACCTCAAACTCCTGGACTCAAGCGATCCTCCTGCCTCAGCCTCCTGAGTAGCTGGGACTACAGGCATGTGCCACCATGCCTGGCTCATTTTTTCTATATATTTTCAGTTGCCCAGATAATTTCTTTCTATTTTTTTTTTTTTTTTTTTTTTAGTAGAGACGGGATCTCACTCTTGCTCAGGCTGGTCTTGAACTCCTGAGCTCAAACAATCCTCCTGCCTCGGCCTCCCAGAGTGCTAGGATTACAGGCGTGAGCCACCGCGCCTGGCCGAGGAGAGCTTTTTATGTTTATTTGTTTGCCTTCACAGAGAAGCCGCTATTTTATACAATCCTCATATTAGTCTAGAGATGATGGCCTACGCAGGATGAGATCAAAATGCCATAATTTCAGGTCCACCAGCCTCGGTTACACTCATTTCATATAAAGTAGTCTTGTGAAGGGTACTTTTTGGGAAGGCCGGTAGGTTCTAGTAACCCAACTCTTACTCTCTCATAGCTTTCACGTGTTGTGAGGCGTCCAAAGCACACTTCCAGGCCAACGTAATAAGAGTAACTGAGGTAGTTGGCGAATCACGGTTGAAAGTGCTTCCATCTCATTTTTTCACATTTTTCTGCAATTCAGATTTTGGAAGGCAGTATCCTTCTGGCAGTGTGAAATGGAAACTTGGATACATTAAGTTTTTTTGTAGCTACACTGCAAATTTTATGCAATATAAATTGTTTGCTTTCGCTATTTTCTAAGTCATAACTACAAGTATCATGAAATGACCTTGTAGCTATAGTGGTGCAGCTCTATAATTGAGAATAAAGTTCCTGGATATTAAACTAATTCCTTTTAATTGCTTACTCTGATAACAAACATGATTTTGGAGGGATGAATGTACCTGAAACATGGACTTTCTCATTTCTGTAATTCTACTCCAAATTTGATTTATTCAAGACTATAACTTTACCTGATTTTATCTTTTTGACTTTTTGCCTGGAAATGTCATACCAGCTGGAAATTGTCAGAGATTATTGCTCTGAAAATCAGAAATATCTAGGTCTTTGTAATTAGAAATATGAGCCACAGAGGTAATGGGACTTTCTTTTTAAGAAGACAGTATGTTAGGTGCTTAATGTATGTTTCATTGCAACCTAGTGTATGGTAGAGATGAATCTCTTGTAGAGATGAATCCACGAAGACAACAAACGCAAAGATTATGACCCTGCAACCTGAATTAATTCTATTTTTTTAATTCTAGTAATTTTTTGTGGTGGTTTACTTTAACCCCAGAGTCTCATAGAAACTGATACTGGATATTAATAAACTGTGGTTTATTATTATCCAATCTCTTGCTCAAGCTTGTCTGAGAAGTTCACCCAATTTTTATTTGAGGGGGAGTTGAAGGCATTTCAGCAGAGTAAACAACTGAATGATGTGTCGGCCAAAACCTGAAATGTTTGTTTTAGAAGCATTTTTGAATATAATAAAGTCTATCAAAATAACAAAAGTTGAACTAGAAAGACCTTAAAATACATTGAAAAAGAGAATTCTTTTATATGTTGTCTTGAGAAGTCTAGAATCATAACAAAAGCTGACGTCCACAAATCTATTGGGTTCTTCAGCCAAGATGTTATCCCTGAAGTACATATTGCCTCCACTAGGACAGGTGACTCTTGAAGACAAAAATTTGGTTGGAAAACTAATCTAGTCTTGTTTCTGACATTCTTCAAATTCCAAACATAAAATGTACTCTTAGGTTTGTAAAATCTGTTTAGGTTTAACTGGTACATTTTCCTAAATCAGGACAACTTTAAAAGTATAGGTACTAATGAAGAACTTCATTTTGACAAGAATGGTGCTTTTTTTCTTCTTGATAAATATTTTTATTCTCAGTGTAATATTAACTCCTGATCGATGAGTGTGCTGATTCTGGGGTATACCTGCCAAAATCGACTTGATCCAAGAACACAATATACATATAGAATGTATATGCTTTTTGCATTTTGAAATCTATGAGCAATCGCTTAGGATGCTGACTTCAGTGAAATTCCAGGTGTGCAGGGGCAGGGCTTGTGCCCTTTGGTTCAGTGGTTCTCGAGTCTGACTCTGAATGTGCATCACCTGCCCTCCTGTATCAGCCTGATTAATTTATATTCTCAGAGATCGTGTGGCTTGGACATTTGTATTTTTAAAAGTGGTACAGGTGATTTTTTATGAACAGCATTAACAGGAACATTAGACCTTCGTGGGGATTATATGAAATAGAAACTTTTGTGATAGTTTTGTCATACTGTGGGAATGAGTAAGAAGATATCTCTTTGGTTTCAGTCAGTTAGGGATGAGAGTGTAAGTCTGTTTGTGGACATGGATGTTTTTCAAAATAGGTCATTTAACATTTATTAAGAGCTTTCTCTGTGCCAAGTGCTTTGCTTGGTGCTAAGGATGCAAAAGGGATCATGACCTGGTCCTTGCGCTTGAGAAGCCTTTAACTGGGGAGACCTGACATCTTAATAAGTTCTAGAAACTGTTATACATGCTGTTAGGAGTGTTCAAAAGAAGGATTGGCTAATTTTCAGGCAGGGCGGGGGACTAGAAAGAGTTTCCTAGGAGATCTTCAACTTGATCAGGATAAAACCAATTTTTGCCCTATTAGGATGAAAGGGATGAGGGAAATGATACAGAAAATAGTTTTCAGAAAGACACAGGTTTGTGAGACACCTCTTCAAGCAGTTTACATGACAGGGCCACAGGGGCCAGGCTGGTATCAGAGAAGTGGACAAGGGCCAGTTCTTAGAAGGGTTTGTACATCATTACAGGAATTGGAGCGTTACCATGTAGACGAGGGATTCCCGCTGAGTACGCAGGAGAGCAGTTACGTCTTCAGACAGAAACATCGCTCTGTGTCAAAGATCGGTTGAAACAGTTAGAACTTGGAACAGCAAGGCCATTTAGGCGACTATTCCAATAGTCCTGGCATGAAATGACACATTAAGGCAAGATTGCCCAAGACTTTTAACACCAAGATGATTTTTTAAAACATTGCCTTGTTGTAGTAATGTTCTGTTTCTTTGTTTACTGGTTGAAGACTCAGTTTTTATAGATAATGTGGAATAGATTTGCACAGCCAGTTTAGATGCAAAGATGATTTTACTCTCGTGTCACAGGAAAATATTGTTGCCATAAGGTTTTTTTTAAAAAAAAAGTTGAACAGTAATGTAATTAAAGATATGAAAGATTAACATTGGAAGGCAGTGTTTCATAATTCACGCTTAAAATTTACAAGTGACATAAAAAATTGCATTAAAGAAATAAAATAGGAACCCTAGTTCATGCAAAACTACTTCCCTAGGCCAGTACTGACTCGCAGGAATATAATGTAAGCCACAAATACAAGATATGTATATAAGTTTATATGTTTTAGTAGCCACATTAAAAGATAACCCAACAGGTGAAATTAATTTTAATAATATATTTTATTTAACCCAGTATATCTAAAATACCTTGCAAAGTATAATTAATATAAAAAGTATTGACTTTAATATTCTTATTATTTAAAAAGACAATATGTTTAGTATTCTTTATTCATACTGTCTTTGAAATCCTGTGTGTTCTTTACATACTTTGAGCACTTCTCAGTTTGGACTAGCCACATTTCAAATACTAGGCTACCATACAAGATAGTTACAGTACAGCTCTAGGTAACTTGTAAAATTCCATCCCAAAGATATATGCAACATTTCAGCAGCACTTTCAAAGATGTATGGACAATTATTCTTGTTAGAAAGGTTTTAAATCACTTGAGGTTTTAATTTAAATACCTGAATATATTGTTAATGGGGCATACTGAATTTTTTTTTTTTTTTTTTGAGACAGGGTCTTGCTCTGTTTCCCAGGCTAAAGTGCAGTGACATCATCTTAGCTCACTACAGCCTCAAACTTCTGGGCTCAAACAATCCTCCTGCCTCAACCTCCCAAGTAGCTGGGACTACAGGTGCAAGCCCAGCTAATTTTTTTTTTTTTTGTAGAGATGGAGTCTCACTATGTTGCCCAAGCTGATCTTGAACTCCTGGCCTCTTGCCTTGGTCTCCCAAAGTGCTGGGATTATAGGTGTGAGACACCATGTCTGGCCAAATATTTATAATATACTAGTAATATCAGTACACAGAAAGTAGAAGTGAGAATTATTTAAATGCTTATTCTCTATGATTATTACTTTTCATAGTTTCCCAATCCTTAACCGTACTTAAATTTTGAGTGGAACCTATGAGCATATTCTCTAGGCACAATATATAAAAGATATGTGATGGTTTAATATTGAAAATGAAGAGTCTAAGATCATAAAAAATTATTTGTATTACAGACCAATAGTAGGTGGCTGCATAAGCCAAATCATCTTTGCTGCATTGTTTAGTTGAGCTGACCCGGTTAAGAAAATTATACATACAAGATGGTCAGAACTCTGTTTAGGGCTATTGGAATATTCACACTTCTCATAAACTCCAGTAATTTTATAGGATTAAATAGGAGGTTACATTTTAAATAGACACAGTCACTAGAAAATTTCAAGCTCTTTGAATAGCTGCAAAGTTCAGTCAAAAAACCGAGGTGAGAGTTGTTATCTGTTTGCTTTTCCCCTTCAACAGTCGGAGGCCAGCACAACATCAATGGAGAGTTGATGAAATCAGAATTAGAGTTTTGGCAGGTAAAAGAAAAGCGGGACTGAAAGTTTTTGCATAGGAGTGATTATGTAGTGGACGGTGGAATTCAAGCCGAGTAAGAAGGAAAGAGTGAGACTGAAATGAAAACCTAGTGGGGGTGCAGGCTTGTAAAACTGCAAAGATAGAGGGTAGTAGACAAAGTGTGAGATGCTTGAAATCAAGGTTTCGTAAGTGCATAGTATTTGATGAATGCAAGGTCTAGATCTATTAATAACATTGGGGGTGGGCGGAGATAGAGTGGAGGATGCACTCATTGCGGATGGGTAGGTTAGGGAACTAAAAGGGAAAGGTATTGGAAATTAAGTGGTTAAGAATGTTGCAAGTAGTGGAAGAGGGAAGACAGTGAGCATGGTGCTAGTCTTCAGTGAGAGAGGAAGTAGCCAGGAGATGGGTCGGATCATGTATTATAATACATAGGTCAGTGGCTCTCAACTGGGGACGTTTTGCCCCCCAGGGGACATGTGCCGATGTCAGGAGACATTTTTGGTTATCACAGCTGGGGGTGGAGGGTGCGTGTACCAGTAGCATCTAGTGAATGGGGGCCAGGGATGCTTCTAAACACCCTATAATGTGTAGGACAGCCCCTTACAACAAAGAACTGTCTGGTCCAAATGTCAGTAGTGCTGAGGTTGAGAAACCCTATTTTACTAATAGGTGGATGTAGCAGAATCTAAATATGTTGGTTGAAAAACAGGCTGAGAACTATCAATCTAGTAAACACTGTGTTTCTATTTTAATTGTATATTATAGTTTCTCATGGAGAAAAGAATACATGTTAAAAACATACATTCATTCATTTACTAAATCGAATGTATGTGGCATTCCTGCTTAGTGGGGCATCACAATGATGGGTGTTTAAGATTCATCAGTGAGCCTAACAGACAAAGACCCCCACCCTGGAATACCTTGTATTCGAGCGGAGGGAAGAGAGAGAATAACACACATGATAAATAGTACATTAGACAGTTTGTTAGAAAGTGGTGCTAAAAAAAAAGGAAAAGTAGAGCAGATGGAGGATACCGGGAGTGCTGGGGATGGGAGGACAGAGAGAGGTGGGTTGCGATTTTAAATACGAAGTGTCAAAGTAGGCTTCACCAAGGTGACATCTGAGCAAAGGTTTAAAAGAGGTGAAAGAGTACAACGAATAAACATTAATATGAAAATACAGTTTGGGTTTGCGTTTGGTTCACAGGAAGGGGACTCGGTGAGTCTGTCTGCTAGGAATAAAGTAGCTGGCATTGAGCGCTTTGAGGGCTACAAAGGTCAGACCTGGTTCCACCCCTCCTGGAGCTTCATGATGAGCAAACACACTCTTGGAAATAAATGACAGGAAAGTGAAGATAGCAAACACAGGACAGTAATTTTGCCCAGACTGTTGTTCCTGTCTTGATTCTTTTTCATTTGGCGGGGAAGTGACAGGTTAATGATTAGCCTTTATTTTCCACTCATCTAGCACGTGTGCTCCTTTGCAGAAAATAGAGTGAAATGGTAACCTAGGTTTCGCAGGGAAACAGATGAAGACAGAGGTGATGACGGTGAGTTTCAGTAGAGGACCAGAGCGGTGGGTCAGAGACACGGGAGGAAAGGTTATGTTTACAAGAGGCGCTGATGATTTGCAGCAAAGGCTTACAATGTCTCCACTAACCTTTCTTGCTGAAAATTGCCACTTCGCGGTATGTGAAACAAGTCTCTCATTAGCTCTCCCTGCCTCTTAGGTATGGTAACAGCACTAAGAACTATGCTGTTCGGGTTGGGGATTATCACACTCTGGTGCCGGAAGAGTTTGAAGAAGAAATTGGAATTCAACAGATCGTGATCCACCAGGAGTATCGACCCGACAGCAGTGACTATGACATTGCCCTGGTTAGGTTACAAGGACCAGAAGAGCACTGTGCCAGATTCAGCAGCCACGTTTTGCCAGCCTGTTTACCGCTCAGGAGAGAGAGGCCACAGAAAACGGCCTCCAATTGTTACATAACAGGATGGGGAGACACAGGTAATAGAAATAGTACAAAGGAAAAAATGAAGGAAGCTGGGCCCCTCCTATGGCTGGTATTACCCACGTACGTGGGTGTGCACTGGGGAGTAAGATCTTACACGGGTTCGGGCTTAGCTGTCTAGAGATTCTGCCAAGTGTGAAGCACACGCGTGTAATCTGGATTCCCATCCTGAGGGTATTGTTGGTTCCAGTGAGAACTGTAGCACGGCGGCGCGGTGGCTCACACCTGCAATCCCAGCACTTTGGGAGGCTGAGGCGGGAGGACTGCTTGAGGTCAGGAGTTAGGAGTTGGAGACCAGCCTGGGCCATATATGGAGACCACGTTTCCACAAAAAGAAAAAAAATTAGCCAGTGTGGTGGCACACATGTAGTCCCAGCTACTCGGGAGGCTGAGGCAGGAGGATCTTTTAAGCTCAGGAGTTCCAGACAGCATTAAGCTAGGAATGCACCACTGCACTCCAGCCTGGGTGACAGAGCGAGAATTTGTCTCTTAAAAGAGAGAAAATAAAAAGAAAGGACTGTAGCACAGACTGAGAGAACTCAATTGCCTGTGGAGTTTAGGGGTAGAGAAACTTCTATTAACTTTTAGTTCCCCAAACTAGTGAGGGGAATAAGGGAAGAGATTTTAAGACCCTACTCCGGGACTTGGGCTTGGCAGTCTGTATTTAATAATTTATTTTTTAGTCTACTTTAAAAATCTTTTCTAGATGACTTGATGTAGCTGGCCCAGCAAAGGACTTTGGTGTTTGATGGTTTGTTGCTTTGCAATGGAGACCTTCGTTAAACTAACTCTTACAGAGAATTCCCATAGAACAGACAAAGGCAGAGCTGCAGTTAGAGTGGAGTTGAGGCTGAAGTGAAGCTCTTTTCTCCTTCCTCCTCCCTTCCCGTTCTTTCCACGCAGGGGTGGGGAACCTGCAGCCTTCTGATTTCAAGATTGTTCTTTTTAAGCACCAAAGCAGGCTAGAAAAGCTTCATCTTTCTCTGCTGCACCCCTTTTAATAAAAGGATTCGTTCGGTAAAATCTGGATTCAGTCAAAAGGCTGCACTTAAGGACCTAGAAGGCCACATGTGGTCTTAAGGCTGCAGGTTCCCCTTCCTGCCTGGAGGCTTTCTGCTTTATCTTGCTGTAGAGTTAAATCTACGCATACAGGTTGGTGCTTGTCAGGATGGGTCTTGAAACAGACCTGAGTCTCACCTGTGTTACGTGCTCAATTCACGATTGCTCTCCATTAAAAATAATTACACTGATAACTGTATTCTTGCAGAGTGTCAAACAAGTATGTTTCTACTGGTGATAATTTCAATAAGGGTTTATTGAGTAACTATAAATATAGCTCAGTGTTTTATTCCAAACTCAAGCTGGGCTTCAGACTTATTTCATAGGAGCAAAATGTAGAACATCTGTAGCAGATATATAATAGAATACTAAAAAAAATTGGGACCTATCCTGAATTAAACTGGAAAAAAATTTTAAAAAGGAAACACTCCTCAAATATAATAATGAACTAAAATCAGGGTGGGATGGACGCCTTCTTGGTATACCATGTTGAACCAGGAAGCACATCCAGGCCCTGAGAAGGCTAAAGTCTACCTGTTAGAATTATGGTTACTTAATAAGGGAGGGTGCAGTCGTCTTCTTGGGGACATCACACCCGAGTTAATAGAAATGATCAAGGAAGTACATCTTATATAATGTACTTTATTGTGGATTACTTATTTCAGTTTAGTAAAGAGGATCAGAGAATAACGGTGGAATGCTATCGCCACTGAACAAGGAATGAATGGCTTACCAGCAAATAGAGTACACTGGTATCAGGTGGTAAAACTTAAGCCACTTTCACAAAGTCTGTGCAATGTTTTATTTCTGAATCACCCTTATACAATGCCATGGTCCTATTTAGGACAGTTATTGCCACCTTATGTGTTTATATATAATTGCCATTTATTAATCCTCTAATTCAATGAAGTAGATGAATCTCACATGAATAGATGTGATAATGCAAAACCAGCATGAATTCTCAGCTTTTTAATATACAGAATTCAAATAGTAACGCCTGCCCGAATGTGCTTTCTTCAGATTACCTTTATGTTACTAATGTTACTCATTATTCCTCAAAAGATTCAGTACTGAGAAACAAATTAGTAAGGGTAAGTGTCTTCAAAAGGCAGCTAATGACATATGACATTTATAGTTATCACCCATTTAAACTACACTAATGCCACAGTAGATATTTTGTTTAAGATTGTTAAGTGTTCATTGAACTGTTTAAATGTTGTGATCATTAGCTGGAATCCCATTGACTAATTCAGATATTTGGTCTGAGTAGGACGAGCCTATTCAAGGACACTACAACAAGCAGCCATCCCCTTACTTCCTAAGAGGTTTTGTGAAGAACGTTATAAGGGTCGGTTTACAGGGAGGATGCTCTGTGCTGGAAACCTCCATGAACAGAGACGCGTGGACAGCTGCCAGGGAGACAGCGGGGGACCGCTCATGTGTGAACGGCCTGGCGCGAGCTGGGTGGTGTATGGGGTGACCTCCTGGGGACATGGCTGTGGAGTCAAGGATTCCCCTGGTGTTTACACCAAAGTCTCAGCCTTTGTCCCTTGGATAAAAAGTGTCACCAAACTGTAATTCTTCATGGAAACCTCAAGACGGAATAGTATTTGAAGAAACTGAAGGCAGGAACTTTTAACCTCCACTGTTGGCAGTCAGCCAGAGATGACAACTAATGGGGACTGAGGTCGATGTTTCTGCTTTACCTTGTGGTAGAAATTGTGTACCTTTTGCTGCTTTTGAGAATTTGTGGTGTGAACATTTTTGGTTACAGATACCTCAGTGTAATACTGATTGTCCTTAATTAGGATTGTTGTCTACCCAAATTTCACTGGAAACTCAACTTATTCGCATTTGAGCCGTATTTATCTATTTGCTTATTTCTCAGCATTCTCCAGAGATTATTCTTTATTGATTTTGCAATTAAGGCTGTTTTTACATTTATCTGGATTGAGAACTCCATATAATTCAACCAATATGGTATATGAATTTATAGTAAATGCCCACATTTAACATAAAAAATACCCTTCACTACATTCAAGAGTGGCGTTACTTCCTTTTTATGCTCAAGTCTTTTCAAAAGACTTACAAGAAATCTTCACATATCATTATCTCTGCAGCTTTTATCAAATAAGAAAATCAAGGTCCAAAAAGGTTAAAAACTTCCAGAATAATAGGATCATTAAGCCACAAGGACATTTGTCACAATACATTCCCAAATGAAGTGATCCAATTGGTATTTGGAAATAAGTATCCTTGTTAAATACCAAGCACTACAGAAAGCATTATCTAGCCTGGGCAACACAGCAAGACCCACTCACCCTCCAAATTATGTTCTAGGTACTGTGTATAAGCTACTAGCCAGATTTGGAAGGATTCCTGGCAACCTGAAAACTGATAGTTGGATATACAACCTAATTTATCCAACATGTTAACGTATCTAATCACTTGTAACAACCACTTCAGGTTTAACTTAGTAGAGAATAAGAAATGTTAACTCTTCGTTAGCATCATGCCCCATGGACTATGATGGAAGAGTGCCACCTACTGAAACTTTCTTGTAATTGACTCATGCCTGTAGATTTTCCAAAAATAACCTGATACAATTAGTCCTGAAATACCAGTAACTAAAAACTCATTAGTACAAAGGCTTTTCGGGCTTATATATTTGGGAAAGTTTTAAAATAACTCTTTCAATTCACTTAACACATACACCATTCATAGCACATGCCAGGCACTGCATTAGGTGGCCATACACCTCACTGACAATTTATAAAAGGCCAGTAAGATTTTATAGTAGCAGCAGCCCTAGTTTTCAAATAGGGAAACAGGCTTAGATGAAGGTGAAACAGCTGGAGAAGGGTTTTGATTCCAAACTCCAGAAAAGAGTCCTAATGCTGACAACAGATTATTTTTTCCTCACTGCTCTCTCACCTAGCGGTAGGGAATAGCTGCGTACCATGTACCTCTACAGGACATTTTTGGTAGCAATGCAAAATCTTTGCTCAAATATAAAAGGCACACTCGAGGTACTTTAACATTTCCAGACATGAGATGATTATTGCCAGTGTAATGAATCCTTCCTCAAATCCCAAGCAGTATTAAAAACAGGTGAAGAGGTTAACATGAAGTTTAGTATGCTTATAATCCTCTTAAATAGCTGTCATGAGGAACTCTACCATTTTCCCTTCTATATCAAATTATGCCCTTTTTTTGTAAATCTCGATTTGTAAAAAAACTGGTGCAAAACTAAAGGTGCTTATAGTTCTGCTTTGCAGATTTGTGATGCTGTGTCAGGCAGAACAGCATTAAAATTTTTCTAAAATCTCATGATTTTGATAAACTTTTTAAGCAGCATTAACCTTTAGGTGATAGAGCTACATATGGTGAACACTTGCACAAGGGCTTGGGAAAAATGTGCAATATTGGTGTGAAAATTTCTCTTTACTGCAACTTCCTCCCAGGCTGCCCTTGTAATTTAGTAACAGTGCTGGTGCAAGCCAACCTTTATAATTAAGTGGACGGGATTGGCAAACCTGAGAGGTAGTAAACGGGCAGCCGGCAGTTTGTTCAATCCTGAAGTAGAATATATGGTTCATCTAACATGCTTTTATGATAGCCAATTTTCTTGTGTGACTTTTAAAAGATAAAACATTCAGTGCACATTTGTGTAAATAAAGTGTATAACTTTCCACCTTGTATAACTGCCTTAATCTTTTGTGTGGTATGGTGTCTGCTCCCTCCCTTGGGGTTAACCTGGTGATTATAAAAATTACAAGTTTTCCCCAAATGCTGTTATAACCGAAGAACAGTACTCATTCATGCCACTTGCTCATAAGCTCTTAACAGCACCAGGAGGTATTAATATTTTGTTCACTATTTTTAACTACCTTTCCGCCTATTAATCAATCAAGGAACACTGAGTTTCCACAAGAATTAAGCATTTTATTTAACTATCAACGAATCCCCTCTAAAAAACTCAGGCCTATATTTAATGTTGGTGCCCTGGTAGTTTCCAAAACATTCATGGAAACACCTGTTTCTCCAAGTACGATTAAGAAATTTTGGTAATCCACTGCCGGATACTGCGTTAAGACTTCACTCGCGATCACTCTGGACTTGATACCTGCAAGACAAAAAAACCGGCATTATAAACCTCAGGTCAGTACTTACCTCACCGTTCCGAGATTTTAACAAAGTCAGTTGGTTTTCAAATTTCAAAACGCCAGCAAAACGGGCCAACGTTAGTCTTTCAATGTCTTAGCACTAAGGGGTTTCAAATTAACTCGGGAGTATGAAAAAGGAAATGTACCTTGTCATCTTCCCATCACAAATCAGAACGAGCTCAGCTTCCTAGAAACATTTAAACAATAGTTTAGAAAAGTTTGCCCAATAACCGGCATCCCTCAGATTTTTAATAGCGAAGAATGTTACTTGTGCAAGTCAGAATCTGATACCAATTAAATGGTGACAGCTTTGCCAATAAACAAGAATATGCTCTTCCATGGCTAGGAAGGGAGACTGCCACAGTTGACAGGTCCCAAAGACACATGGAGATTCAAAATCCGAAACTGAATAGCCAAGCACAACTCCGAAAGACATTACTCACCATCGGGATCAAACTGGCGGTTCTCAGGGTGCCGACGCTAATTAACAGTGACAGTAGACTCAAGATGGCTACATGACACCCATGGCGGAACTAACGACCCTCCCCCGGGCCGTGGCCCAGGCGCGCCGGGGTTTAGGGCCCGGGGCTGCACGCGGCCGTCCAGTGACCTAAGTGGCACCCCAGTCCGGTCACGCTTTCAAGCCGCAAGGTTTTCAAAGCCGACCCTGACCTACCGACACAACAAGCTTCTCGAGTCTCCTGCATTTTAGGTAAGCCGGTAAGTTTCGTCCCAGTTACCATTTTGGCGCACAAAACACACAACAGCCTACGACCATCTAAACGCAGCGCTTCCCGGACGTGAAAGGCCGACTCCTTCTGCGCACGCTCTCTTATAGCAGTGATGACGCTCTTCCGGGGGAAGCGCCGCGGGGGGCGGGGCTTATAGTTCGTCGCCCTCTGTCCCACCCTCCAGGTGGCCACGCCTCCCCGGGGCCCCGCCCTCGCCCTTCTCTCCCTCCCGGCTTGCAAGACCCGACGCCCGCGTGCGCGCCGCGGCCGGAACGTTCCTGCGGGACCGGGAACTCCTGACGCCCGGGAGCGTCCGCTCCCCAAACCAGCAGCGGAGGGTGCGTTGTTTCCTGCTTAACCGTGGCTGCTTATTTTAGTTTAGAAGTTCCTATTGTTACCGAAACACAGGTTTGCCAGTTTTTTGCTGCTTAACCTTTTGGTAGATTCATTTCTTAGGTCAAACTAGCTGATTTTTTTGGTTTCCTTGTTAGTGAACTGTCGGTGACCTTCATCTTCCGCTGGAATTGCTGTTCCGGAAGCGCCGGTGCCAGTGGTCTGCTTTCAGGGTTTGGTTTTGTATAATCTCTTAGGAGTGTTTGTACTGAATACCGACAGCCTCGCCAGGCAGTTTCGTAAGCACGATATTGGAAAAAGGAAAGGCTATTAGGCCTGGTGGCTTGCGGGAGACCCAGGTGCGGGTGTTTGTGCACATTCCCCTGTTGTGGTCTGACCCACGGCTTTTTGCCCACGTCGGGCCGCGTTTCGACTCCTGAATGCAAAACACCTGGGTCTTAACTCCCCTGCTGGACGTTTCTTTGAGGGTGCAGTTAAAGAAGCCGTAGAGTTACTACCCTTGTAAAGTAGACTTTCCAACGTTTAGGAAGAGTTTTAGTCTTAGATGCGTGCTTATTAAACACTAAATTTGTTTTCTGTTCTTTTTATTTTCTTCAGGTATGAAACAAACCTTTTACTTAGGCACATTGCAGCAATTGCTGTCAGGGAAACAGTGGAGATCCAGAGAAACTTCATGTAGTCATTGCATACTTTCTTGGGGGAGCGAATTTAATTAGAGCAAAAATTGCTATGATGGTTAGGATTGGAATGCACAAGCTTATGGGAGATACATTTTCTTTTCTTTTTCTTTTTCTTTTTTTTTTTTTGAGACAGAATCTCACTCTGTTGCCTGGGCTAAAGTGCCATGGCGTCAGCCTAGCTCACAGTAACCTCAAACTCCTGGGCTCAAGCAATCCTCCTGCCTCAGCTTCCCGAGTAGCTGGGACTCCGGGCATGCGCCACCACGCCTGGCTACGTTTTTCTATATATTTTTAATTGTCCAGCTAATTTCTTTCTCTATTTTTAGTGGAGATGGGGTCTCGCTCTTGCTCAGACTGGTGTCGAACTCCTGAGCTTAAATGATCCACTCGCTTCGGCCTCCCAGAGTGCTAGGATTACAGGTGTGAGCCACCATGCTTGGCCAGGAGATAGATTTTCTTAAGAGAACTAAAGCTGTTTCTAAGGCTCACCATATTTCACCCTATTGTACTTTTTTTCACTTCTTCCTTGACTTACTTCATCTCACGAATGAACTGAAAGAGCTGCTCAGTAGCAAGGCTTAAACGCCGAATCACAATAGGGAGTTTTGCCCGATTATCTTTTATTTAGAATCTCTAAATAATCATCTGTATTAGTTTGCTAGGGCTCTCATAACAAAATACCATGGACTGGGTGGCCTAAACAGCAGAAACTTGTTTTGTTACAGTTCTGTAGGCTGCAAGTCCTAGACGAAGGTGTCATCAGGTTGTCCTCAGGCCTCTCTCCCTTGCATGTGTATGGCAGGCTTCTTCCTGTATCTTAGTGTCAAGTTTCCTTTTGTACCTGTCCATCTCAGTTGCCTCTTCTTAAAAGGACACTGATCATATTGGATTGGGGCCCACCCTTATGACCTCCTTTACCCCTAATTGCCTCTTTAAAGTCCCCATCTCCAAATATGGTCACATTCGTAGGTACTGGGGGTTAGGACTTCAACAGGAAATTTCAGGAGCACAATTCAGCCCATAACTCCATCCATTTATGCTAAGCTATACAGTCTTACTAAGGATTTGAAATGTTTCCACTGGCTTAGGGAGTTAGAACAATGAACACCGTGAGGAAGAGTGTCTGTGTGCGTGCACACCTGTGCTTTTGACTAGAACTTTGTGCTTTGTCTGAAACTGGACTTAAAAAATATGCCCTTTTCTACCCCACATTTTGTTTATGCTTTTTTCTCCATCTTGAATGCCTTCTCGTCTATTTTTAGCTGTCAGAATTCTGTGCTTTCAAAGCTTTGCTCTACTATCCCTTGTTGTATGGGAATTTTCATTACTTCAACCGAGTTTGATTTTTTCCCTTTTTTTAACGTTCTTAAGTACTTAACTCACATTTTTCTTGTGGTACCTTTCTTATAAACTCCTTGTGGTGAAGGACTATGTCTAACTCTTATTTGAAGTGCCTGGCAGAATGACCTGCATAAAATGAGCACGCAGTTGCATTTTTCAGTGCTTTGAGATGCTCAACCTGTATTTCTGAAATTGAAAAGGTTTTATTTTAAAAAGCGTTTTTCTCCACGAGGTGGAATTTAATCCCCCTTCCTGATCTCAGCACCAACCTTATTGTGGGCTATGCACAGTAACTTGCTTTCAAAGGGTGGAGTAAGGAAAGGGGGAGAAAGCTTAACTTTACCGTTGTGAAAAGTGGCAAACACTACCCAGTCCAGGTGGTCAATATTAACATCAGGGATAAGTCATGTCTGCATTAATCTACCAGGAAAATGAGTAGGAACCTGCAAAAGAGGTTGAGAAGTGAGAAAAGGAGAAAAGCCAGTATAGTGTGGTATTTTTAAAATAAAGTTTTTCAAATAAGAGGGAGCGATCAATTGTTTGTGATACAAGTAAGACGGAAGCTGAGAAGTGACCACTGGCTTTAGCGATATGGAGGTCGTTGGAGACCTTGTCGGGAGCAGTTTCAGAGAGAATGGCAGCAGAATTGGAGATTGTGGATTTGGAGCAACTCTTCTGAGGAGTTTCACCATAAAGCGGAAGGGACACGGGGCAGTATCTGGAAAGGGATGGGGATAAAGAGTGGATTATTTTTTCAGCACAGGAGAACTTAAAGTGTGTGTGTATTCTGATGGGAAAGATCCAGTAGAAATGGAAAAATTAATGATAAAGAAGAGATTTGGCGAACTGCTGGGAAATGAGACGGGAGCTAGTGCACAGAGGTGGGGGTTAGTCTAAGACAGTATTAATAGTTCAGGCGGCTCATCTATGGAGCAGGAGTATATGGTACAGCTGCTTATGGGAGAATGAATGTGGTGGTGTGAACTTGGAATATTCTCTACTAATTTCTTTTAGGGTAGTAGAAAGCAAGGCCGTCAACAGAGTGAGAATGGGGGAGAGTGTTGGAAATTTGAGGAGAGAGGAAAAGGTATAATTAGGAGATAGTGTCAGTGGACTTGGAAAAGTAGTAGGGTTCCTGGGTCACATTAGTAGCTTGCTTGAATTCTTGTAACGAATTTAAGTTCGAATCTTTAGCATGGTTGTGTATTTTGTCCACGTTGAGCTCAGCTGCATAGGTGCAGGTGTGGGCCTGACAGAGAGTTGGAGTGAACTAAATTGGGGTTTGCTGAGAGAAAAGCAAAATGAGAGAAGGGAAAAGGAATGCACGCAAGGGAATGGTTACTTTGATTTGTCATGGAATGTAAGCTAGACAAGGAGTGATTACAATATCTGAGAAGAGTGAGGGACATCGAAAATGTGGTAAGGAGGATCAATGAATTTCGAGGTGATAGTGGGTCAGAGGAATTTTGGAACTGGGGTTCTAGAGTAAGTGTTTGACATCATGGAACATCTCTAATGTATGTATTTATTGAGAAGTTTAGCAAGCACCGTGCTGACACTTCTATGGTTTAGTCCGAAAAACTTCGGCTTTGCCCAGGTGCTCAAAGTGGCCTCCAGCACTTTAAGAGCGAATGCCTGACTCCGTTGTAGAAGCTCGCATGCCAGTGAGATTCTGCACTTGCATTTCATTAAATATTTAACATCCCAGCGTTTGACTTTTTCTTTCTTTCTTTCTCAGATGGCTTGCGCTCCTTGATTTAATCATTTACTAATGAGACTTTTTTTTTGTTTGTTTACATGCCTTTATGCAAAAGAAGATTATTGTTTATTTAACATTTAATATGGCATATTACTGTTTTGGAGAATTTGTGAAGTAAGATTTGTAAAATATCTAATGTTTTCCTATTATATATATTAAAATAATTTGAAAATTTTATGATCACTTACTAAAATTCTCTTGTTTTTCTTTTCTTTACTTTTTTGTCCCCATAACATAGACTATAGGTGTTTCATAATGTCAAACTCTAGTACCTGAGCTCCAAAATTCCTTTGACCCACTATCCACAAGGATTATAAATATCTGTATTAGTGGGAAAATAAGCTTATGTTTATGTAAAACGTGATGGAACAAAACAAAATTTCACGAAGCATCAATTTTTATGAGGCCACTAGATGGCTCTGTAATCCTATTATTTAAATATGTGTTTAAATCCCAGAAGGTTTTGAATTACATAGGTTCATTTATTATTGTATCTGAATGTATTAATGTATATGTGGATAATAACATGAAAATGTAAGCATATCTAATGGTTCTACCAGTTTACCCTCTGGAATCCAGTTTTATATAATAAATACCTATAGTGAATATTGAAAACCTTAGGTTTTGCTAGCAAGGAGCAATTTTCTCCAGATGCATATTCTAAAAATACAATTGAAATACACCATACATCTGTATGTGAATTGGATGTGTAGGTTTTTAACATTAAATTAATCAAGTAGAGATTTAATTCGTTTTCTGTTGTCTGAACTATTTAGGTTAATGCATTGTAAATGTGGAGTATGTCAAAGTAGACAGTGATTCTTTTGGAGAAATGAAATAGTTCTGCCCGATCTACTAGAGGACAAGGATATAGTCATATTTATCTTACCTGTAGTAGTACTTTGTGTATGGTACATGCTTGAGTAAAAGTTTGTTGAATGAGAAAGCTGGGTTGATAAAAGTGAAAAAAAATTCTGAGAAATTATACATAATGTATACAATGAAAATGGAAAAATGAATGAAGGGGAGTGTATTAAAGCAAAAATGACAAATGTTTTTTGACCCTGGACTTATCTTACCTCTGTCTTTGCCAAAAGTTTTAAATTGAGTCACTCTTCCCCTGCAATGTGGGACTATATTTCAAATCTTATAGTGGAAATCATTTCACAGAGAAAATTTTATAGAAACCTTTGAAACTTGTCCCTATTAGCCAGTATTTATAACTGAAATAGATCTTCACTGTCTTGAGTCTCAGTGTTAGAGGTTTATATTCTTTACAATTCGGCAAGGACTATGTTGATTAATTTCTATTTGATACCTCAAAGAATTGACATGACTAATATTATATGCTTTCTTTTTAATGTTTTTAAATTTTATTTTTAAGTATTATGGGTACATAATACTTATATTTATAGGTTACAGGTGATGTTTCGGTATGGGCATACAATGTGAGTTAGTCAGATCAGGGTGATGGGGGTTATCCATCAACTCAGGCATTTATCATTTTTTTGTGTTAGGAACATTCTAGTTGTACTTCTTTCGTTAAAGCATGCCCAAACTTATTGTGATTATAGTCACTTTGTTGTGCTATCACATATTATTCATTCTAACTAGCTATAATTTTCTACCCATCAACCACGCCCACTTTACCCCCTCCTCCCTGCTACCCTTCCCAGCCTCTGGTAACCGTCATTCTACTCTCTGTCTCCATGAGAGCAATTGTTTTTAATATTTAGCTTTAATATTTAATATTAGTGAGAACATGTAAGATTTGTCTTTCTGTGCTTGGCTTATTTCACTTAACGTAATGTTCTCCAGTTCCCTCCATGTTGTTGCGAATGGCAGGATTTCACTGTTTTTTTGTGGCTATATACTGTTCCATTGTGTATAAGTACCACAATTTCTTTATCCGTTCATCTGTTGATGGGTGCTTATGTTGTTTCCCAATCTTGGCTATTGTGAATAGTGCTACAATAAACATGGAGCACAGATATCTTTTTGACATACAGATATATACCCAGCAGTGGGTTGCTGGGTCATATGGTAGTTCTATTTTCAGTTTTTTGAGGAACCTCTATACTGTTCTCCACAGTGGTTGCACAAATTTACATTCCTACCAGCAGTGTACGAGGGTTCCCCTTTCTCCACATCCTCACCAGCATTTGTTATTGCCTGTCTTTTTGATAAAAGCCATTTTACCTGGGGTGAGATGATATCTCATTGTAGTTTGAATTTGCATTTCTCTGCTAACATGCTCAAATATGTTGAGCATGTTTTCATAGACCTGTTGGCCATTTGTATGTCTTCTTTTGAGAAATGTCTATTCAGATTTTTTGCCCATTTTTTAATCAGATAATTTGATTTTTTTCCTATTAAGTTGTTAGAGCTGCTTATATATTCTAGTTGTTAATCCCTTGTCAGATGGGTAGTTTGCGAATACTTTCTCCCGTTCTGTGGGTTGTCTCTTCGCTTTGTTGATTGTTTCCTTTGCTGTGCAGAAGCTTTTGAGCTTAATGTGATCTGGTTTGTCCAGTTTTGCTTTGGTTGTCTGTGCTTTGGGGGTAGAAATCCTTGCCCAGACCAATGTTTTAAAGCATTTGCCCACTGTTTTCTTTCAGTAGTTTCACAGTTTCATGTGTTCGATTTAAGTCTTTAATCCATTTTGATTTGATTTTTGTATATGGTGAGAGATAAGGGTCTAGATTCATTCTTCAGCCTTCCCAGCACCATTTATTAAAGAGAATATCTTTTCTGCACTGTATGTTCCTGACAACTTTGTCAAAAGATAGATTCACTGTAGATGTGTGGGTTTATTTCTGGGTTCTCTATTCTGTTCCATTGGTCTATGTGTCTGCTTTTATGCCAGAACAATGCTGTTTTGGTTACCACAGCTCTGTAGTGTATTTGAAATTGGGTAACATGGTTCCTCTAGTTCTTTTTGCTCAGGATGGCTTTGGCCATTTTGGGTCTTTTGTGGTTCCATATCAATTTTAGGATTATTTTTTCTATTCCTGTGAAGAATGTCATTGGTATTTTGATGGAGATTGCACTGAGTCTGTAGGTTGCTTGGGTAGTATGGGCATTTTAACAACATATTGGTTCTTCCAGTCCATGAGCATGCACTGTCTTTCCATTTTTTTGTTTCCTCTTCAGTTACTTTCATCAGTGTTTTATAGTTTTCCTTATAGAGATTTTACTTCTTTGATTAAGTATATTCCTAGGTATTTCATTTTATTTGTAGCTATCGTAAATGGGATTCTTTTCTTGTTTCCTTTTTCAGATTGTTTACTGTTGGCATACAGAAATGCCAGTGATTTCTGTATGTTGATTTTGTGTCCTGCAACTGTATGGAAATTGTTTATTGATTCTAAAAGTT